>CM076578.1:1834851260-1835098869 GCA_034641835.2 Pinus albicaulis | reverse complement strand
CTTCATTTTTGGTCCTCATACCTGCATTTTATTTCATTATTATGGAAATAACATCTGGCTGTACATTCTTTTGAAAACAGAGTGGTAGCTGTAGAATCTGCTTCTGGCTGCGGAAACTGGTGTCAGCTGCGGAAACTGACATAGCTATTATTTGGGTGAATGGAAATGAACGGATGACAAATGACTAGATGGAAATGGTCATGAAAAAGAATTTTATTGGTGAAAATGGAATGAAATAGATAAAATGAAGTGGAATGGAGTGAAATGAAGTGGAATGAAGTGGAATGGATGGTCACAAAATTTGTGAAATGAAAGAGAGATTTTTTTTTGGAAAATATAGAGTGTCAAGTGTTCCTGATTTTCACCCTATATTTTCTGTATAATACTGCCAATCAGTGATTGGTTTTCAGGCTTATACAATTTTTTTTTTTTCATGTCCTACTCTACTTGAAGAAGAAAATCTTGTTCAAGTATATGAGTACTTCCAATGGAACCATGTCTGTAACAAGATGATAGATAAACTCATATGCAGGTTTGAAAGATACTCTTTGATATGTACCTGTATATGAGATGCCAACTGTCTTGATTTAGATGATGTTAGAAGATATTGAATAATTGAGCATTGGAATCCAATGACTGAATTGAACCAAGATTCAATGTAATCTTGTCTTCCTTGTCTTTCCTCTATCATGAAATGCAAGTCTTCGGAGATATGATCTTCATTCATAGGATCTGGTGATAGGCATGCATGAGACTTTTCAATCTCTGGTTCCAATATCTTCTCTTCATCAATAGACATCCAAGATTCTTGGACCTCATCTGATTCTTCTTCTTCTTCTGGTTGTTGTTCTTCAATGACAGCTGGTGAATCATTTTGCAATACCTCAGATTTGTAAGTTGATTGAGGTGTTTTATTGTTGGGGATATGAAATGGTTGTGGAGGTAGTGGAGTGGGGAATCTTTGGGGTGTTTGTGTGGATGGTAATGGAAAAGGTTGAATTGAGGTAAAATGAGGGTGATATTGATGTTGTAGTGGAGGTAAATGGTATGGATAACATTGATGATGGTATTGGGGATAGAGAGGGAAAGATTGAGGATATGGTGGATTTCCTTTATAGGGCCTTTGCCAACTTTGTTGCCAAGATTGGTTTTGAGGTTGAGATTGAGATGGCCAAGGTTTCCAAGGTTGATTTTGAGGTTGGGATTGATATGGCCAAGGTTTCCAAGGTTGATTTTGAGGTTGGGATTGAGATGGCCAAGGTTGCCAAGGCAAGGGTGTTCTCCAATTACCTTGAGGTTGTTGTGCATAACCTTGAAACTGTGCATAAGGATATTGCATCATATTGGGTTGATGAGGCTGCCATAGCCCTCTTGGAGCTACATAACAAAGTTTCTCTTGTGCTTGATTTGTTCCATTATCCTTCTGGTAAATTGCCTTCAACCCTGGTAATGATGGGAAATCTTCAGTAGTATGTGATCCTGCACAAATTTTACACATTTTAATGTTATCAAGTGGACATTCATGCAAGGCATGTTTCTTTCTACATTTAGGGCAAAATATAAATGAAGCAACTTTTTGCTTGTTTTGCATTCTTAGCATGTCAGTTTGTTCATTTAAATTACCAAGAATGTTTAGCAAATTGTTAGGTTCAGTTTGACTTACCAATCTTGATGCCGACTTACTTACTTTTGCCACAAATGGATCTTGAGGGGACCTTACACACTTTGCTTTTCCTCTTGATATGTTCTTGCATAGTTCACAAATTTCTTGAAATGACAATCGATAAACATCTCCTTTTCCCACAAGATTAAGAAGATCAATCCATTCATCCTTTATAGCATTTAGTAGAAGAGTTTTTAATGCATCTGATCCTAAATTATGCAATTTAGATCTTTTGATACTATAAGTAAATCTCTCCACTAAATCTTCTAGGCTTTCACCCTCCTTTTGGTTCATCTTAAAGACTTCATTTCTAAGGTCATGGTGCATGCAATAACCTTTATATTTTTCCAAAAATACTCTTTTCATATCATCCCATGTCCCTATAGAATTTGTTCCTAAAGTCATGAACCATCTAAGAGCTCTATCCTTTAATGTTGCCGGAAACAAATTCAATTTTTGCATGTGCAATGAGTAGCCATAAGATCTACAAATTATTTCAAATTCAAAAAGAAAGGTTTCCGGGTCTTCTGATCTCATACCTTTGAAGTTAGGGAGCACAGATGGATGGATTTTCTTCATTTGAATATTGATATCAGTTTCTTGAATGGGAAATCCAAAAGGATCTTCCTCATTGTCATCATCTCCATCCATTTCTTCAACCTGCTTTGTCACCTCTTCTTCTACCTGCAAAAATATGAATTCATGATGTGGATGTGTGGCTCTTACTGCACCACATGATATAGTGGATGTGGTAGGTGTTTGAAGTTTTTGTTTTTGTTTTTGTGGATGTAAAAAATCAGGATACCTAGTTACACTTCCCCGGCAATGGCGCCAAAATGTTTGGTCAATTTAGTGTGTCCTAAATTGCTACATTTAATTTGTCAATCCGGGATTCGTAAGCTGACGAAGTGTGGCGCACTATATGTGCAAGATAACCTATCTCTTACTTTTTTGTCGTTTTTGGATTTTTGTGAAATTCTAAAAGACAAGTATGGAGACAAATATTCAAGACAGCAATGTCTTTCTAATGATTTTCCAAACTTCAAAAGAATTTTAAAAACACACAATGACAAAATTAATTCTTCAAAGAAAATGAAATTGCATCACTACTCTAGTCAAACAAACAATGAACTACTGATCATGAAACTCATTATTCTTGCTGTTGTTCAAAGACAAAAGAAACTATGCTGAAAGAAATCCAAAAGTTGCAACAAGTAAATATAAATCAAATTACATCAACTTATCTTCTGATCCCTCATCATTAGTCCAACTATGATTTTCGGAGGTAACCATAAACAACTTAAGTAACCTGATATCTAACTTGCAAAAAGTAAACTAATATCAAACTACACGTTCATAATTCAATCCCTCGCCATTAGTCCAGCTATGGCTTTCGGAGGTAACTAAAAATTTCATGAGCAATTTAATATTCCTAACTTGCAGAAAGTAAACTAATATCAAACTACACATTCATAATTCAATCCCTCGCCATTAGTCCAGCTATGGCTTTCGGAGGTAACTGAAGATGTCATGAGAAATTTAATATATCTAAATCTAACTACTGAAGCAAATGAGCAAGACTGAAATAAACAAAGCAGTACTGAAATTAAACAGAAACTAAGAAAATTAAATTAGCAGTAGAACAATATTAATTCCATGTCATTAGTCAAAAAGTTATGCAAATGCCCGGGCTGCCTATTTATAACCTGAAACAAGAACACTGATCAGCTAACAATAACATAAAACATGAAATATTATGGACAGAAGCAAGATGTAAAGCATGAAAGATTATAAACAGAAATGAAGCATATATACCATGAAAGATGCAATGTATAAACATGTGAATGAATTATGGCACAATGAGCTTAAAGAAATAAAACAAGAACTATACAATAATGCACAAAACCTCAGTGTGTGTAGGGACCCTCTGCACCAACCTCGGCAACAAACTTCAAGTACGAATTACGCTTGGAAACAGAGTCTTCTTATATATTAAAATGCAGTCATAACAGAAAGGTGATATTACGGCACAGTGGCAACATAATTACATTACAGAGCTATTTGAAAGCTAATGGAGACTAATAAAAACTAATTCTTATGCGTATGCAAACGTGTGATTTATACTGAAGGTGATATAACTAATTTCCTAAAGTTTATGCTGATAGAGAACACATAAACCATTACGTCCAGAGATCTAGGATCATGGCCGCGTTGAGGAGTAAATCTATGAAGAGTGGATGTTTGAATTCGGCTTATGGAGCCATGTACATGTGTTGATTTGTCTCCCGCAATTCAGAAATGGCCATATAAATCTCCACGTGACGAGAAATAGAGTCCTGTCACCGTGGGACTCTACGGTTGACTTCCACTTGGCCACCTTTGACCGTAGCCTCCTTAGGTGAATTTTCTCGAGCCAATATGACACGATCCATGTCCACATCATTTCTGACTTGCCCATGTGGATCGTTTTACCTGAAGACACCTGTAACATAGAGTTTCACAAAATGGCTGCGGAAAGTTGCAGCAGCTGCGGAAAGTGGTAAGATTCCGCAGCTAAATGAGCAAAATCTAAATCAAACAGCAGACACAAAAATATAGTTAAAAACCATTTTAGATGCTCTTTTGAAATTAATATACAATGATATTGACAACTTGGGAGGTTCAGGTGAATGAAAAAGGTCTAGGAAGATGTATAAGAACAATGCAGATTTGAGACTCAACAGTAGCCTACCTCAAATCCCACATAGTTTTCATTGAAGAAAAGATGACGTTTCCCGTTCCTCGCTTGATAGATCATGATCCTTCCATCGACACGTCTGGACACTTGTACACATGCAAGGAAACAATGAAATAAAATGTAAAATCTAAAGCATGTAACCATATATCAGTCAGAGAGGATATAATTCATTGTATTACGTAAGGAGATGAACACATGAATGGAACCAAAATCAGAGTCGCTTATATTATAAATGAAAAAAGGGAGATTACAACCAAAAGCTCTGACGCTATGATATTCCTTTGGCGGAGCTGACAGTGGAGCGCATCTCAACAAAGCCTGTCGAGAATCTGGACGAAGCTCTCTCTCTTCGGCTTGGCTCTCAATGGCTACTCGGCTATAGTTTCCTTCCTACAAGTTCTGCTAGCTTGCTAATGGAGAAGGCAAGCTTTTATAGATGGAGTAAGGGGAGTTGGGATCCCTATATGTTAGGAAATTTACCGGCAGAAATAATAAATAATTTACTGAGAGAAATAAATAAACATAACCATGAAAAAACCTAGCAACAAAGCACAAACATAAACACAATGTTTATCCGGGAAAACCCCAAATCCAGGGAAAAACCCAATCAATGAAATTTCATTAAACATTGGCCAAAACCCTGACCATTCCGGCCAAGTGAGCCTTCACCGCTCACCTCCAGGCCTTCCTTACAATGAAGTATTCCCAGCCTCTTATAGGCTCCATTACATGTAATACTATGGGCCAAAACCATGGGTGCACAAAACCATGTGCCCCAAAACCACCACTGTTTACCCTAGTCAACTTTGAATCTATCTCGAGTCAAGTTTACCTAACATTCCCCCCCTTAAACTTGACTTGGGGATTATTGACAAAATCTAGCCAAACCTGCTAAATGAGACAACCCCGCTCACTCTAGTTCCTCCCCCCTCAAATTTTTACCCAGTGTAATTGTTAATTTGACATCCCCCCTATCACCTAGGTCTAACCAAGACTTTACCAGTGATTACCCAGGGGTACTCATGCCATACCAGGTCTTACAGCAGTATGCCCATTTACATGTAAAACATTAACTCCATTATAATAATAATTTTTTTTGTTTCATTGTTGATGTCTTTGTACATATGAAATAAATGTCCATATAAAAAGAACCCATCTAGCGGATTACATGGGTCACCAACCTCTGTAACCACCAGTCTTCTAGGAATTCTCTTCAGATACATGGTTCATCAATTTAATTAATTCACCTGCAAATATCCTCTCTCATTTTCTACATGATGTCCTCTCCAAAGAGGACATCATAGTTGTACATAAATCTGCCCAATTCTTTGCGCATTTATTCAGTTTTGATCACCATTATAGCATTTTTCTCCTTCAAAAGGTAACAACCACCATTAAAATATATCACAACATAAGGAATTCAATATATTGATTCCTAGGTGGAAGATATGAAAATTTATTTGGCCTTTTATGTTCCCAGTACTGCGTTGCACCACAAAACAGTAACTTGCTGCCGTTGGCAGCATTTTATTTCGAACAACTTGGATCACCATCCATGTCCACTTCCACGACTCTGATCACTACCATGAAAATAGCCAGCAATATATGCTACATTTCCTCCTATGCAAATTGCTCCATGGAATCCAACAGGTCCATGAAAATCCTTTGTTGTCAATGCAACAAGCTCTCCAAGAGCTCACAAACATTGTCCAGGTCCGTTGCCGAGAGGCCTGGGTGTTTCTAATGTGGCTCAAATCCTTAAACATCGCAGATGTATTTCAACCCTCCTCATCTTCATCGAAAGAAGATATGATTTCAAAATAATTATTTTACGCAACGCCCAGCAGAAACCTTTTCGGTCATGATCGCGCTCTTCTGGAAATCGTCTAGAGCATCTTCGACAAGCACTACCACGGCTGCAGCTGCTTGACTTGCAGGCCATTCCAGGATTTGAATCCTCTTGGATCTCATTGTAAACACATCTCCATGTCGCTGCAAACATTCATGCAACGCGAACCCGATCATCAAACTTTTGGGCATACGCACAATTATTATTATTTTTTTTTGCTCTGCCTTCGACCGGGTCTGTCACTATCTATATGACACATTTTTCTTTTTGATCTTGATCTGTAGGTCATTGTTTTCGGGCATATCAGAATCTACATGTCTCGCCTTGTCTCTGACACCCGCTCCAACCGAGATCCCCTTGCTGGATTCGAGGTCGTTCCCTTGGTTCTTTACGCCAGTGAAATCAAGAGTAGAGGTGGGAAGCCTCTGCTTGTCCACATTTCCGACCTAGCCGAGCCCTCTCTCCACCATGCCCCCTGCAAAACCCTTCAACGCGATTGCCGGGGTTGCCCTCGATTTATTTGACAGAAAGATTTCCTTCATACCTGCCGGGGCCAATGTCGACTTTTGCTACTTTGTTCAAGGTTGGGCTGGTCAGAATTGCGTCTGTGCCCATAGATTTGATGATCAGGTCCACGAACGGTAGCAGACTGACTTGTTCGATTCTAATTTCCTGGAGAAGGATGAGGCCCTTGCGCCGATATAGAGATTTAAGGTATAAGCATGGGGCGCCATTTTGACTCTCTATCAACGATCGATCCACACCAGATCTGCTAGATCTGTCTTTTGCATGTGCAAAAATATTTGTGCTAAAACGCTACACAACAAATCTAGCTTCTTCACACATAGATCTGTCCAGGAGAAAAAAAAAAATTTCATGCAGTAGCATCAAAATATAAATATAGCAAAATCACTAAACTAGGTAGCTCATAGATTTCAGATCTTCATAGCTCCGATACCAGTTGTTAGGAATTACCGCAGCAATAAATAAATAATTTACTGAGAGAAATAAATAAACATAACTATGAAAGAACCCAGCAACAAAGCACAAACATAAACACAATGTTTATCTGGGAAAACCCCAAATCCGGGGAAAAACCCAATCAATGAAATTTCATTAAACATTGGCCAAAACCCTGACCAATCTGGCCAAGTGAGCCTTCACCGCTCACCTCCAGGCCTTCCTTACAATGAAGTATTCCCAGCCTCTTATAGGCTCCATTACATGTAATACCATGGGCCAAAACCATGGGTGCACAAAACCATGTGCCCCAAAACCACCACTGTTTACCCTAGTCAACTTTGACTCTATCTCGAGTCAAGTTTACCTAACACTATAATCATGGGATAGGCCCTATCTCTTAGGAAGGTTCCATGATAGGTGGAAAACCACTTTTTATACATGGAGATCCGGATCCAAACCACTCAACTCCCTTTGATGATTCATCCAGGAGTTTGTTGGAATCAAACTATTGCCATTTATTTTTAAAAAACATCCCTTATTAAGCTTGGCGTGAGTGAAAGACAGGGACAAAGCGCCAGTTGGCGCGCCCTCTAGTGTGGATTTCATCCATTAGCGCGAGGGATGAACTGGCTAGTCGCGCCAAGGCTAAAACATCTGTTTTTAGGGTTTTTCAAAGGAAAATTTCTTCAGGAGAATATTTTTCCTTATGCAAGAGGATGTCATGAAGGTGGTTTTAGGAAATTTTACTGTTCATAGGTCATGGGAATAGTCCTCCAATGTACGGGATGAGGGATTTCAGGGACGGTGACAAAATGCTGTGTAACACTAGGTATACTTGTTGCTAAAAAATCAAATTTACTAATAAGTTGAACTCTACACCTACAATAATAGCCTTTCCCATAATGAAACTTGTGGAAAATATGCTAGTCAATTGGATATGACAACCTTCTTCCATGATTTTTTCACAGAATCTCAAACATCCAATCCTCTCAAAGCATCCTTTAGCAAAAGGTGATGCTTTGACTTCTTGCAAGGTGGAGGGTTCAGATCTGATGTGGCGCCATCCTTTGTGGATTTTATTTTCACTTTCCATAATATCTATCAGAAAGATAAACCCTAGGTGTTTAGATGTAGTGGGTATGTTGATTGTGAATTTGGAAAAATAGAGGACAGGGATAGGGTAATTTTGGAGGATGAAATGAAGGGTAGTGAAACTAAGAAAAATTCCCAAAAAATTTCAGGAGGTAGGGTTGTGTATTAGCTTCAAAACACAAGTGAAATTTTGTGCAATAGATGTAAATAAGGTGATTAAATAAGGAAAACACAAGGATTTCCTCATTCTGTAATAAAAAAATAGTCTGAAATTAGGATTTGATGGGAATGAAGTGTAGGAAGGTTTTGAATGGTGGGGAATGATAGAATAAGGTTTGGGAAAGGTGTATGAGGGTATTAGATGGTAGGGTTATGTTGATAGGAAAAAATGTCTAGCCAATAGTAAGGGATCTCCCCGATAAAAAGTCTCGATTAGACTCTAAACCATTTGTGATAGGGATCCCGTCCGGGGTGTGGGTTCGGCTACCGCTGAATACTCCTTTTCTTGGACACAAATAAGCCCTGAAAAATTATGGACATACGATAATTGGATGATACAAAACAAATTATCGATGATCCTTAATGAGCATAAAACACTACAAATAGAAAGATGAATTAAAGCACGCAGTCGAAGGAGATGCTGTTAGCAGCATAACATTAGGGTCGTGTTTGTAAAAGCTGTTCGAACCATAGAAGAAACAGTTCTGCCTATCAAGAACACCCTTCACTTACTTAAGCGGTTTCATAGATAAGATAGATGTCAATAATGAAATTACAAATATCTCCTAGGTAAACAACCTACCATCATTAACACATTCAGTGAGCTGAAATGCATAAATAGTATAAGCAGAAAACACAAATCATTTAATCATAAGATATTTAGACATATAAGATAAAACATTCATAGTGTTAACACATTTAACTCTCATCAGATCCAAAAGTGTATTTAAGACAAATGCTTGTAGTCATTCCAATAAAGGTCTATTCAATGCTTTACAACTCTCTTATCTAATTTGGAGTCCAAAAAAAAAATATCCTATTACAAGTTCTGAAGGGAGTATTTATAGGACAAAATTGACCCTTGGGTGCCCTGACTTTTCGTCTTCCCGACTATTGGCATGCTTTGCGACCCGAAGCGAAAAAGCGACCCATGACCCTGTGCTTGGCTGCGACCTGTGACCTGATCATGGCTGCTGTGACCTGCGACCCCTCCTGTAGGCTGCGACTTGCGACTTGATCATGAGAACATGTGAGTGATTGCAAGGTCAGGAACATCTACTTGTTGCTCTTTAAGGAAATTTCTCCATGCTCGATAATCTGCAGCAACTGGAGAGATCAGAGGAGTATCTTCCCTTAATCTGTGCAGGCATTCTAGAGTGTTTGGGATCAAAGTTTCTCTTTTGATAGTGATTTGGTTAGATAAGGAAGCCATCTTGGTGTAAATCCAGACTGACATCACGATGAATATAACCAAGTTCTCCTGTGATGCCGGAAGATCAGGAGTGGTGGCGACTTTCCTGATAGGTTGTAGAAACGTCTGAATGTCTTGGTCCACCTGTTCCCAAATTTTTTCTTTGCCCAATGTGCCTAGAGAAGGAATGTGGTGTAGTTCGGCCATTGAGTCAATGCTGCTAATCAAATGTTCGTAAGCGGTCATTACCTTCTCCAGGTCTTTGAATAGCTTCTCCTTGGATTGCACCTTAATGCGTATTTGGACCTTATCGTTCTGAGTACGAATCCAATATTTTCTGGGCAAAGTATCTGGAGCATGCAGATACCTGTTTACCCATTCTAGCATTCTGTCCAAGGCTGTGGAGGCTTCTTTTAGTTGCTCATTCCTCTTCTTGGTTTCTGCTTGAGCTCTCAGCAGAGGTGCAACTGTCTGATTTACTGTGAACAATTCTTCGTATACTTGCCTCATGGTGGCTTCTAGAGTCACCAGCTCTCTTTGAAAAATGAGTGGTACTTCATTAGTAAGGGCATTCCTACCCTGAAGCTGTTGCACTTCTTCTTCTAGTGCCTTTTTCTCTTTCTCTGATATAGCTGCCTTTTGTTTGGAGGCCTGTAATCTATTCTGTAGGGATATAATTTCCCTACTCATTCTGCTCAAGTTTTCCTCCGTAGCTGTGGTGAAAGCAGTGCCAGTTGATGCTATCATAACTAGATTGGTCCTAGTGTCCAGGACTATATCCTTTTCCGTTGTGGCCATGAGGGGTGCAGCAGGATTCCTTGCTAAAAATATTCTCTTCTCCTGCTTGATTTTGTGTGTGAACTGGTCATAGGTGAGTCTTTTCAGATTAAAAACTTCTTCCTCCTACTCTTCGGAGGTACCCAGTTCCAAGAGTGCAAAACACATATTGGTTGTAGGATTCGTTTGAGGCACTTTGATGGCTGGAAGCTCCGTCTGTATCCTTGTCACAAGAGGAGGTGTCTTACTGCCTTCAGTGTCTTTGGAGGAATTTTCCCTCGACCTTTGATTTTCTTCCTCCCTTCTCTTTTGCTCTGCTTCCTCTTCCAGCCGCTACTCTGCTTTTTCCCTATCTTGTTCTTCTTTTCGTTTGCGTTAAACTTCTACCTTATCTAGTTCTATTTTAAGCTGACGCTCAAATTCGGCTTTTGCTTCCTCCTATTCCTTTATTTTGCAGGCGTCTTCCGCTTGCTTCTTTCTTTGCTCTTCTTTTAGTAGTTTCTTGTGTTTATCCTCCTCCTCTTTTGCTCTCTCTTCAGCTTCCCGTTTAGATTTTGATTCCTTTTCTTTTCGTTGGGTGGAAGAGTTATGGCCTGTGATGGTTTGGGGCTTCTTGGCTTGAGAAGATGAGGCTCCTCCTAGCTCGTGGATTCTTTCTTCTAAATTTTGATCATATTGATCTTCCTGATCAGTTAACTCCTCTGGAGCGATCTCCCTGTCCTTATTGTACCAAGTTTTACCCCATATTTAGCTGGGCATTCAGTATGTTGGTAGCTCCATTTAAATTTGGCTCGTTTGCAATGGGCAGGGATCATCCTCTCAAGGTCGTACGTCCGGTGAGCCAAGGGAGGCAGATAGAATCCTCTGATTTGCTCAGCCTCTACCTCTAATTATCTGAAATATTTGACCGTATAAGCGTCGATAGTGAGTGGCAGAGTGGGCCATGGCTTATTCTTACCTTTAGTAAGAACCTTTGAAAAGCCGACTGTCATTTGGAAACATGTCTCCTGAAGTAGTAGTCTGTCAATGACAAATCAGGGCAGTGCATGGGGAGGCTTGACTGAAATAAAGACTCAGATGAAGGTGCCTTCTACAAAAGGAAACCAGTGTGCCACTTTGGTTATTGTTTCCATGGCCCGCCAGGACATGCACGGGGTATCTTTACCAAACAGTTTTTCGTAGAGTGCAGGGATGAAACTGTGTGACATTATCTCTATATCCTGCTTATATTTGTAGTCCCAGAATACCTGCAACTCCTTGTGGATTGGGCGGGCGCACTCCTGATCCCATTTGTGTGCCCATCCCTCAAAATGGCACCTTGCAGAAACTGCATCCAACAGATAGGAGGCCATGTAAAATTCCGATGCATACCCCTCCTCGGGCGCTAGTGCTGAGGATATGTTTTTTTTTAGGGCTGCTATCAATAAGCTAGACCAATTGAAGCGGGTTCCGTATACAGCAACAAAGTACATAAGAGATACCCAAGAGCCGTTGAAAGTGGTGGCATCGAGACGACCATACATCCTACACAGCATAGCTGCCACGAGCTTGTAGACTTTCCTAAGACCTGCTACCTGATACTCCTGGTCCTTCTTGACCCTTGAACTTTTCTAGTTCTTCCCACCATCCTCTCAAGGTTTTGGATATGGGAAATCCATGAGTAGTGGCCCATTCCTCTGTGAATGTCTCCTCTCGGGTGGGAAGTGCGTAATAGAACTCAGCATCTTGTCCCTTCAGATTAGCAAATTCTTTCCCCTCGTGATCTCGAATCACCCAGAACCTGAGGTCGACCTTTTATAAGATCCATTCGATGAGCTTAGTGCATGGAAATATAGATGGGTGGGCTCCTGCATAGTGAAGCTTTGATCTCTTGACTTGAACATATACCTGCCGGTCTGGGAGGTCTTATGGAAATTAACGTTTTGCGAATTCTTGGTACACTTGATACCAACTCATGCTCTCTCCTTTGCTGAATATGCATGAAATATCTCCATAGGTAGGGGGAGGAGACATAGGTATTTCATCCTCCAAGATTTCTATCTCGGGACTCTTGTTTTTTCTGCGAACTGACAGAGGCCCCATATCACTTGAGGCTGAGGAGATGGAAACAAACTCTAGCTCTTCTTCGAGGTTCCCTGGCATGTTCATAAATCAATCCCATGATAAGACAGATTCCATGTTAATAAATGCTTAAACTAATTTTACCTCTGCCCAACTAAGGTCAAGAAAAAGGGTGAACATACGACCTAGCGACCTCTCCCCTGGGTTGCTGAGTTGCTGAGTCGCGCTGGTTTAAAACCTTAGAGAAAAGCGACCTCGTGACTTGGAGATTTGCGACTAGGTCGCGAGGTAACTGAGTCGCATTGGCTTAAATTTTTATGAGGATGCGACCCTGTGACTTAGCGACTTGCGACCGAGTCGCTGGGTCCCAAGGTCGCAACACTTCAATTTTTAGCGATATGCGACTTGGCGACTTAGCGACCGGGGACTGAGGTCACAAGGTTGCAGGGTTCGCAGGTTGCACTAGGGCTGGGTGGACGATTTTACACGGTGACGCGGTCCTTATCCTTCTTTCAATTAGAGCGAGAGAGGGAAACGGGAGGAAAAGTAACACATCAAAAGGTAAGCACACATGAGGAAGAGACTGACAAGGGGGGGTGATGGTTAGCTTCATCAACTGGGTTTTGGATGAGACTTACAAAGTCAGGATACTAAGAGGGGGTGTAAGTTTCACCAACTGCGTCTTAACAATGGGTAGGCTGTGGTTTTAATAGGCTAAGGTGAGGGGGTAGAGGGAAACAATTATAAAAAAAGGAAACAGTAGGAGGATCAGGCAACTTACCCGAGAAAAACACACTCTAGTTGGCCTGTCAGAAGCATTTTCGTTCTCCATCACGCAGGTGGAATGCGAACTATGCGACCCTTCTATATATAAAGAGGTCGCGCCTGTGGGCAATAAATGAGGTCGCAAGGTCATAATGGGGCCGCGTTGATGATATGTGTGACCTCGCGACCTTGCGATCTAGGGGTCTCAGGGTCGCGATTGTTTAGTTTTGTGTGTGATACGCGACTTCGCAACTTGGAAACCTAATGGGTCACAAGGTCGCTAGGTCGCTCATCGGGGAAATTGACCTATTCTGCGACTTAGAAACCTAAGGCTTTTGAAGGATTAAACTTTAGGCTTGACTCCAGTTTTCAATGCTCAGGGGCTCAAAAATTTTAAAAGGGTGAAATTTTGGAGGGTGTTGTAGCGGCTACAACAAATGGCGATTCACTGGTAGGGTCCAGAATCTCTGCCGGTGCTTCATCTTGAGGGGGGCGGTTGGTTTTAGCATGCTTTTCCTTTCACTCTGTGGGTCCCACTACTTTCGTCTTCGAGCCTTGCGCGTTTTCTCCTCCCATCTTCCTACCCCTGAGTGCTGGTTTACCGTGTTTTATTCTTGGAGACCAGATGAAAAAGGTCAGAGTAACCTCAGGGATTTCCAAGATCTAGTATAGTTTATTTTTTCCTCATTGTGTTGCTCCGCTGCCAGCGAGCCTGGTCAGTACCACGGTGGAGTCGTCGCATTGCCTCTCTGCACAGGAAGCCTTTCTCAATCCTTTACCCTTTATTCATGTGCTGAGTGCACTTATTAAAATGTGCTCTGTTAGCGCTCAAATCTACCTCAGGCTGAAATGAGATAAAACTCAAGGCTACATCAAACCACGCTTAGCCTCGTAGCTAGCCCTACGAGGGCAGGAGAGGGCTCTCTCCGTCAATCTCGTTAAAATGAGCAATAGGATGCGAGATGACTTACGATAGGAACTGATTTTAGGCTAGTAAAGAGATAGGTAAGCTGGATTTTTGATTTTTTTGGGTTTTCGCTGGAGAAATGGGAAAACAAATTTTGGATCCAGGGATAAGGTCAGACCTTTGCAGATTTCGAGTTGGGGCGAGGTAGGTGACTGTCTTGATGCCTTTAATTGGATATACGGATGGATCAGACCAACGAGGAGCTGAAGAGGGCAAAGAAGAACTTGGATCCTCTTCAAACAGTCGAAAACATATAGAACTAAATGAATTCAAAGGCAGAGCACGGTAAACGATGGATTCAACCTCATCTACTCATTCTATTTAGTTCAGAAGCATATGAAAGGAATGGCATACATTAAACATGAATAACTTATAGTAAACAGAGAGAAAACACCATCAATAAAAAAACACCACAAGGATCCCAACAAGTGCCGCAAAACCTCTGATCTTTCCTTAGCCAAAATATGAAAAAATATGTACAATGGTGCCAAAAGTCTCCCAAGAGTCCAACCTGTAGAATGTCTCAGAAATTACAATATATAGATCACTCTAACCCCTTCCCCCACCTCTAGGGGTTGAATTCATCTTTCAGGGATCAGTTTCAACAAATTCTAATCATGGAACTACAATCTAGGCAGCTAACAACTTGCCTCTAAAAGAGTGGGAACTGATCCATTTACATGATTTTTACTTTTTTGAGAGTGAATCTTCTAGAATAGATAAAAATAAGCCAAAGTTACATGCAAAACATAAATTTACATCATAATAACTCAAAAATTTCATCCACAAGCAAAACTGGTCCAAACTGGCCGAAAATCTGAGCTGGAAGTTGAAAATTCAGCCAAAAATTTAAGTGGGTCGCACCCCTGAAACAAGTGGGTCGCATGTCTTTCAGCCCGATTTTGAAGTACTTCCCAGCATCCAAATTGAGCTCATGATAGCTCGTTGGAAAACCCTAGATGTTGGATATCCAACCCAAGTGGAAGTTTCCAATTTTGAGTTCAGTTGACCCTCCAAAACCGCATTCTCCCAAAAGTACTTCCTGCTGGTGCAAAAGGTGGCAGCAAGGTGGTTTTTATGGTGTTTTTGAGCTTTTTGACCATCCAGAATCTGATGAAATGCTTCGGTAATGCCTGAGGATGCATAACTTACCATGAAAAATCCAAAAATGTAAAAATTTCCTTCAGCAAGTGTCCCAAAAAAAAGTGAGCATATGAGTGCGAGACCCACTTAACTGAAAAACCTGTTTTTAGACCAAAAAATTTCAAAATGACAAAATTTTCTCCGAATTTGCTCAAATTTGGAGCGAAGATCCTCCATCATGTATCTTGCCCAGTCAACAAAGCCTCGGCCAAAATCCGAAGTGGATTAGGCCTTTTCCGCCGTTTTAGTGCTTCGCTCAACCTCCTCTTCAGAATCTTCATTCTCGCTTTGCAGACATGCATGCGAGCCCAATAATGTCCTTTCATGTGACGATGCATGTCTTTGTCTCTATCATGATCCTGTGAATGTACCTACGCTGATGAAGAAGGCGAGACCCCTTCCACGCCATGTGGAGATAGTACTTGCACTGCTGATGAAGTCAACGAGACCCCTTCAACCCCGGGTGGAGATAGTACTCGTCGTGATGCTGCAAACAAAGCTCTGTGGCCTCTCAGATATGTTACCACTACTGGTGCACTGCTATGCTCCATCTCAAAACATCAACCTCAACGGTTGAGTCACTGTCCTGCTCATATCCTGAATCCGTCTCTGACATGGCTTTGAAAACAAGTTGTCTGCAATATGTATGTTGATATAGGTGCAGTGAAAACAAAGTTTTAATGTATGTTCAAAACCAATAGATATCACCCATGTACCCAAGTATCACAGGAAAACAAAATCATAATGAGGATGACTCTGTTTTAGTGGCATGAAAACTATCACTGTTTTGACCATAAGTGAGTTTCACAAATGAATGCCAGTTGCAAATATGTTTTGACCATAAGTGAGTTTCACAAATGAATGCCAGTTGCAAATATGTGGTCAACTTTGTGATGATGGCCAAAATCTGTCAAGGGAGGAAACAAACATAGGACAGTGTTTCATCAAATGGGGAATAAGAAAATCATGACAATGACCATATGAAACAAATGGACATGACAGTAGCAATAGAATGATGATGATATCAATGGTATGGTGATGGAGGCTTTATACTAGTCAACATAAGACTGTGCAAAAACATGAGATGGCATAACAGCAGTGATAAGATGATAACTGAGGGCGTGAGGATCGTGTATACAACGTGCTAGGGCATGAGCATCTCTATCATTCACAAAAGTTTTCAAACCTTCACAAACTGTCCATATACTTTCAAAACCCTTGAGGAATTAATTTGCATGTAAATGTAGGGTTCTCTCCAAACATGGCCTATTTCCCAACATCAATGACATCACAACCATATTAAAAATCGAATGAGCAATGATTAAAACCTGTTTGGAAGCTTTTGGAGTCGATTAGAATCAAATCTGGGCGCAAAACACAATTTTCTGGGTTCTGATTTAAGTGGGTCGCAACCACTTCAAGTGGGTCGCAACTGTCAAGTGGGTCGCAACCGTGCAATTTTACACTGGCTGAAGCTAACAAGTGGGTCGCAACCCTCAAGTGGGTCGCAACCACTTCAAGTGGGTCGCACGCCTCTTGCCACATAGTGCATTTTGTAGGAAGCTTTTGAAGGCCTTCCCGGTGTCCAAATTGAGCGTGTGATAGCTCGTTGGAAAGATATTGGAGTCTAATTTCCAAAAAAAGTGGAATTATGCAATTGGGATTTCATTTACCCTGTCAAAAATCAAATCTCCCAACACTAGTCAATATGAGCAGAATGAGGCTGCCTCAAGGCAGAGCGCTGTTGCAGTCAACTTTTGAAGGTCCTCCTCAACTCAAAATTGAGCTCATGATAGCTCATCGGGAAAGATCTTTGTGTCTAGTTATCATTTGACTCATCATGCAAGTCATTTAGCCAACCATGCTAGGAGAAATCTTTATTTTCCCAAGGTCACTTCAGAGGTGCATTCAATTCTCCTGAGGCAACGGTATTTTTGACATTTCTCTAAAACCATGACACCTGTGTAAAAAGTGAAGGAGGTTTTTCTTCCTTGACATGTTTTGGACAAAAACCTCTCTCATTTTTCCAAAATTAATCTTTTATTGCTCTGAAACATCTTTTGAGTGAAACCGATCCCGATGTGTGGAACAAGGGATTTTGTCGAAATGAAGCGAAATGAAGGGGATAAGGGGCTTCTAAATTCTTGGGGAAATTTTTGGAAGTAGGGAGGGATTTTAGGAAGCAGGGAAAAGTGGCATCACAGAGATTGAGTGAGGGGAAGGGGTCCAAAAGGGCAAAACACAGGCCTAGCCTAGAAAATTGCCAAGTTGTGGCAAGAAACTAGGGTTTGTGTAAAAATGAGGAATTTGGGGGATCTCAGTGATGGGAAGTGTTTAATAAGGTATATTAAGGATAAGGGAAGGTGTGTGAACATCAGGATACAAATTTTTCTAATGATTTGACCATCCAAGAGAAATTACCTCCAAAACCCTAGGAGAGGGAAATGGACCTTACCTAGGCACAACTGAAGCATGAACAAGATGTAAAATGACCCAATGGAACTTGACATGATGATGAAAACCCTCTGAATGATGGCACACTCAGCTGAATGGTGACATGGACTGACATTTGGACAAATTTGAAAAGAGTGAAAACAAACCCTAGACCTAATGCCTAGTGACCAAATTTTGCTTGAAGACTCATTGAAATGACAAAATTTGACCTTGACACCTTAAAATCACTTTGTAAGAGCATGTTTGATCACTGGAGGAAGGTTGCAAAGGCTGACTCTAACATTGGCTCCAATGGGGATGGCAGCTCCTTGGAGGTGCCAAGAACGACAGATCTTTGGGAGAGCAGACCAGTGCCTTCGTCCATTGGGCGATGGAATCATTATTTGAACGGATAACACAAAACCTTTGACACATTTATTGAATGAAAACTTGACTGAAAACTGACTGAAACTTGACTCAAACCGACTCGATGGAAAATTGAAATAGCTTGAAAAAACTGACTCAACAGACCAAACACAAATGACTCATGACTGACTTAAAACAAGAATTTACAAAGCTTTTGGAAAAAAGGCAGCAGTCCATCAAGATTTGGAATCATGATGACAACCACCTACATACTAATGAAATATGTATAATCATGTATAATTGGCTTTCCAATGTAACCAGTCAAGCAGATGGCTTCTTGACTGATTTCCCTGATCAGATCTGCTGGTCAACAATACAAACTGATAATTGGGCATCCAAAAACATAGCTGACCATGATCTCCTTCATCACTGAACACTGCAATAATCACTTTCACTACTGACTGTAACAAATCTGCCATTGGATCCTGAAAAACATGAAGATTTACCTCCTGCTGAAGAAACAAGGTGTCCTTTGCTTCTAATTCTGATCTTCCTTCATCCTGTACTTCAGTAACAATATGTTCCTGGGCTTCAAAAAACTTTGAACAGGTAGGTGAGCAAATCGCTTCTTGAGAAAACATTTCAACACATGAGACATATGAAGAAGAAACTGAAAGGGAATCTTGAATGATCTGATCTTCTGTAGCCTAAATATAATGTCGGTCATCTTCATATGATATCACAACCAGATTATCATGTTCCTTATTGCATTCATCAGTCATGAGAAAAGCAACTTTAGATGATTCTTGAAACCCAAACATGACATTCCTATCATCTACCATAAATTCATCCAAAGGAACTGTTTCACTTACTTGAATGAAGATCCCATCTTGTTTTTCATGAACTCACTGAATGGCTTCTTTCTGAAGGCTGTGCTCTAATGAACTGAAAACATTTGAATCCATACCTTTGTTTTCTTCTTTCCAGATGATCTCAACAGCAGAATTCTCCTTGATGGGTTTCAGCACAAGATATGCTTGGTCATCACAATCTGAATGTAGATCTGAAATAGCTGGCTGGTCATTATCACAATCTGAAACTGAAACTTGATTTCCCGGCATGCTGTCTTCTTCTGTGGGTAGATCTGAAATGACACTTTCTCTTTCATCACTTTCAGCCATATAGACATCTTCAACCTTCTGATCTATAAAGCTGCTTACAGAACTGTCATCCATTTCAGAAAAGGAAGAAGTTCCACCATCACCTTCTTGACCATGTGCACACTGCAGATCTGCGTTAACTTGAGCTGGAACATGACCTTTCAATAGCTGATCTATCTCATCTTCAGACAGAGGAGATAATACCTTTTGTTTTCTTTTGCTCAAACAGTGATTGTCTTCATTGATTTCAAGTGAAGGAGTATACAAATTTTCCTCATACTGCTGATCCATTTCATGTAATTTCTGTTCACTATCAAGATGCAAAATTCCTTCATCTTCTACCACACTAAAATCTTGATCCTGCTGCAAATTTTCATGATCATCTTTATGCTGCTGAAATGGATTTTCATATAGGGCTTCCATGATCTCATCATCCATAAAATTATCATCTTCATAATATTTCTCAAGGCTTTCAATAAAAGTAGAAGCATGTTTGCAACATTCATGAACTAAATTTAATGATGGATAAGATACTTGATATCTTTCAATGAACAGGGCATGAAAATCCTTTAAACAGTAAATACAGGCCAGCGGCAAATTTTCATACCAAGCTTGGGCTTCACCTTCCAGAGTGGCCAGGAATATCTTCATCAAGCAATCTTCGGGAAAATCCACCTTCAACTTGCGAATATGCATGTGAAATCTAACCAAATGTAAAGCAGCATCTTTCTTACCATCATCGTTAAACGTAGGCAGATTCCTCGACCAATCTACCTTGGGCATCTTATTCGGAAAACCTGGAATGTGATCTCGGCTCATGGGAGCATATCTTCTTGTGATTCGGTCCATCTTGAAAATCTCACAGCTACTGATCTCCCTGCAGTGAAGTCACCATGAAGCATCGATTTCTGGATTGTTCAGTGAATGAAGTCGTCGGTGAATGATTTCAGCCTTGCGATGTCTGACCGTTGTTCACCATCAACGATCAGATCTAAACTTGATACATGTACTGGGGCAATTTACAAGTTAAATACTACGATTACAAGTTATACCGGAGATCGACTGAAGCAACGTTTATCTACTTCGCTGATGCATAGCAACAGCGTTTAGAAGGCTACCTGGCGTGACTTCAGACTCCGTCTATAACAAGCAAACGTTTTGATTTTCTCCCCAGTATGGTCGCCACTATGTTAGCACTCAAATCTACCTCAGGCTGAAATGAAGTAAAACTCAAGGCTACATCAAACCACGCTCAGCCTCGTAGGTAGCCCTACGAGGACAGGAGAGGGCTCTCTCCGTCAATCTCGAGAAAATAAGCAATAGGATGCGAGATGACTTACGATAGGAACTGATTTTAGGCTAGTAAAGAGATAGGTATGTTTGGTTTTTGGTTTTTTGGGTTTTCGCTGGAGAAATGGGAAAACAAATTTTGGGTCCGGGGATAAGGTCAGACCTTTGCAGATTTCAAGTTGGGGCGAGGTAGGTGACTGTCTTGATGCTTTGGATTGGATATACGGACAGATCAGACCGACGAGGAGCTGAAGAGGGAAAAGAAGAACTTGGATCCTCTTCAAACAGTCGAAAACATATAGAACTAAATGAATTCAAAGGCAGAGCATGCTAAACGATGGATTCAACCTCATCTACTCATTCAATTTAGTTCAGAAGCATATGAAAGGAATGGAATACATTAAACATGAAAAAATTACAGTAAACAGAGAGAAAACACCATCAAGAACAAAACACCACAAGGATCCCAACAAGTGCCGCAAAACCTCTGATCTTTCCTTAGCCAAAATATAAAAAAATATGTACAATGGTGCCAAAAGTCTCCCAAGAGTCCAACCTGTAGAATGTCTCAGAAATTACAATATATAGATCACTCTAACCCCTTCCCCCACCTCTAGGGGTCGAATTCCTCCTTCAGGGATCAGTTTCAACAAATTCTAATCAAGGAACTACAATCTAGGCAGCTAACAACTTGCCTCTAAAAGAGTGGGAACTGATCCATTTACATGATTTTTACTTTTTTGAGAGTGAATCTTATAGAATAGATAAAAATAAGCCAAAGTTACATGCCAAACATAAATTTACATCATAATAACTCAAAAATTTCATCCCCAAGCAAAACTGGTCCAAACTGGCCGAAACTCTGAGCTGGAAGTTGAAAATTCAGCCAAAAATTTAAGTGGGTCTCACCCCTGAGCCAAGTGGGTCACATGCCTTTCAGCCCGATTTTAAAGTACTTCCCAGCATCAAAATTGAGCTCATGATAGCTCATTGGAAAGCCCTGGATGTTGGCTATCCAACCCAAGTGGAATTTCCCAATTTGGAGCTCATTTGACCCTCAAAAACCTCATTCTCCCAGAAGTACTTCCTACTGGTGCAAAAGGTGGCAGCAAGGTGGTTTTCATGGTGTTTTTGAGCTTTTTGACCATCCAGAATCTGATGAAATGCTTCGGCAATGCCTGAGGATGCATAACTTATCATGAAAAATCCAAAAATGCAAATATTTCCTTCAGCAAGTGTCCCAAAAAAAAGTGAGCATATGAGTGCGAGACCCACTTAACTGAAAAACCTGTTTTTAGACCAAAAATTTCAAAATGACAAAATTTTCTCCGAATTTGCTCAAATTCGGAGCGAAGACCCTCCATCATGTATCTTGCCCAGTCAACGAAGCCTCGGCCAAAATCCGAAGTGGATTAGGCCTTTTCCGCCGTTTTAGTGCTTCGCTCAACCTCCTCTTCAGAATCTTCATTCTCGCTTTGCAGACATGCATGCAAGCCCAATAATGGCCTTTCATGTGACGAAACATGTCTTTGTCTCTATCATGATCCTGTGAATGTACCTACGCCGATGAAGAAGGCGAGACCCCTTCCACGCCATGTGGAGATAGTACTCGCGCTGCTGATGAAGTCAACGAGACCCCTTCCACCCCATGTGGAGATAGTACTCGTCGTGATGCTGCAAACAAAGCTCTGTGGCCTCTCTGATATGTTACCACTACTGGCGCACTGCTATGCTCCATCTCAAAACATCAACCTCAACGGTTGAGTCACTGTCCTGCTCATATCCTTGCTCATAAACTGAATCCGTCTCTGACATGGCTTTGAACAAGATATCGGCAATATGTGTGTTGGTATAGGTGTAGTGAAGGCAAAGTTTTAATGTATTTTCAAAACCCAACAGATATCACCCATATACCCAAGTATCAAAGAAAAACAAAATCATCATGAGGATGGCTCTACTTTAATGGCATAATAACTATCACTGTTTCGATCACAAGTAAGTTTGACAATGAGTACCAAATGCAAATGTGTGGTCAACTTTGTGATGATGGCCAAAATCTGTCAAAGGAGGAAGAAAACATAGGACAGTGTTTCATCAAATGGGAAATAAGAATATCATGACAACGACCATATGAAACAAATGGAGATGACAGTAGCAATTGAATGATGATGACATCAGTGGTATGGTGATGGAGGCTTTATACTAGTCAACATAAGACTGTGCAAAAACATGAGAGGGCATAACAACAGTGATAAGATGATAACTGAGGGCGTGAGGATCGTGTATACAACGTGCTAGGGCATGAGCATATCTATCATTCACAAAAGTTTTCAAACCTTCACAAACTGTCCATATACTTTCAAAACCCTTGAGGAATTAATGTGCATGTAAATGTAGGATTCTCTCCAAGCATGGCTTATTGCCCAACATCAATAATATCATAATCATGCTAAAAATCCATTGACCAATGATTAAAACCTTTTTGGAAGCTTTTGGAGTCGATTAGAATCGAATCTGGGCGCAAAAAATGAATTTTCTGGGTTCTGATTTAAGTGGTCATGGCTTGTCAAGTGGGTCGAAACGTGATTTTACCTTTGAATCTGTAGTGGGTCGCAACCACTTCAAGTGGGTCGCACGCCTCTTGCCACATAGTGCATTTTGCGGGGAAGCTTTGAAACCTTCCCGGTGTCCAAATTGAGCATGTGATAGCTCGTTGGAAATATCTTGAAGTCTAATTCCAACATAGTGGAATTATGAAATTTGGATTTCATTCCTGGCATCCAAAAATCAAATCTCACAGCACTAGTCAATATGAGCGAGAATGAGGCACTCAAAGAGGCGGTATTTATTAGTGATAACACCAGGGGTCCCCTCAGATTCAAGAATTGAGCTCATGATAGCTCATTGGAAAGATATTTGTGTCTAGTTATCCTTTGACTCATCAAGCAAGTCATTTAGCCAACCATGCTAGGAGAAATCTTGATTTTCCCAAGGTCACTTCAGAGGTGCATTCAATTCTCCTGAGGCAACGGTATTTTTGACATTTCTCCAAAACCATTATACCTGTGTAAAAAGTGAAGGAGGTTTTTCTTCCTTGGGATGTTTTGGACAAAAACCTCTCTCAGTTTTCCAAAATTCATCTTTTATTGCTCTGAAACATCTTTTGAGTGGAACTTATCCCGATGTGTGAAACAAGGAATTTTGTCGAAATGAAGAGAAATGAAGGGGATAAGGGGCTTCTAAATTCTTGGGGAAATTTTGGGAAGTAGGGAGGGATGTTAGGAAGCAGGGGAAAGTGGAATCTCAGAGATTGAGTGAGGGGAAGGGGTCCAAAAGGGCAAAACACAAGCCTAGCCTAGAAAATTGCCAAGTTGTGGCAAGAAACTAGGGTTTGTGCAAAAATGAGGAATTTGGGGGATCTCAGTGATGGGAAGTGTTTAATAAGGTATATTAAGGATAGGGGAAGGTGTGTGAACATCAGGATACAAGTTTTTCTGATGATTTGACCGTCCAAGAGAAATTACCTCCAAAACCCTAGGAGAGGGAAATGGACTCAAGGCACAACTGAAGCATGAACAAGATGTAAAATGACCCAATAGAACTTGACATGATGATGAAAACCCTCTGAATGATGGCACACTCAGCTGAATGGTGACATCAACCGACATTTGGACAAATTTGAAAAGAGTGAAAACAAACCCCTAGACCTAATGCCTAGTGACCAAATTTGCTTGAAGACTCATTGAAATGACAAAATTTTACCTTGACACCTTAAAATCACTTTGTAAGAGCATGTTTGATCACTGGAGGAAGGCTGCAAAGGCTAACTCTAACATGCTCAAGGCACTTATTTTCCGTGCTCAAGGCACTTATTAATGTGGAAATTATTGCGTGGGTGGATGAGGGGTCTCGACTTATTTTTCTTGCGAGAGAGGTTGCTCCTGGTCTATATGAGGACTTTGGGTTTTCCCAGATATTCATTCGTCACCTGAGGCTATGTTCTTTCCTTTCCCGTCTAGTAGTTGATTCAACCGAAACTTTCCTTTTGCACAGAAGTCCCTTGAGCTAGCATACTAGGTAAGCTACTACGTTTTGGTTCGAGGGACTTAGTCATGTTCTCGCAGGTAAGCTTGTGCCACTTTTGCATTCTGGGGGAGGGGAGATTCTTCACTAGCATAGATTCCGGCTTAGTATGCCAATTGAGTAACTTCTACATCCCCCTCTTAATTTGAGATGCCAAAGGAAAAAGAAGGTTAATGAGAGCCTACATGAAGCAAGCGATTTATTGAAAACATAAATGGTAAATAAAACAGAAAACAAGACAAAATATGGTATAGGGTGCGGTGACAGCCCCAAGGGGCTGTCAGGTGAAGTAGTGCTTAAGGTCATGCCCATTAACGGGGAGGACCTCAATCCTCCCCTCAAGGGTTTGTAGCCTGTAAGTGTGAGAGATGACCTTTTCTTTGATCTGAAAAGGGCCTGTCCATAATGCCTGGAACTTGGAGTGTTTCCCCTTATCTTCATGAGCTTATCCCATTTGAGGACAAGGTCACCTACTTCGAAAGCCTTGTTTCTGGCTGACTTCTTGTCGAACCATTGTTTTATCCGACTCTCATGGATGGAAAATTTTCCCCAGGTTTTTTTCCTTTCCTCCTTGAGTTTCAACAGTGTGTCTATACGGGCCTGTAAAGCAGGGCAAGGGGTGCCATAAGTCTCTTGAGATAATTGAAGAGCCGGGAGAGATAAGTTGGGGGGAAGGATAGCCTCTTTTTTGTATACAAGGAAGAATGGGGAGGTACCCAAGGAAGTTTTGGGTGTGACTTGATCAGCCCAAAGGGTGTTGTGGAGTGCCTTATGCCAATTTCGTAGTTGGGAAAATAGAGTGTTTTGGATGATGCGGATTAGGTTCTTGTTGGTTGACTCGACTAACCCATTTCCTTGAGGGTAATAGTTGGTAGAGTGTTTAAGTACGATACCATTTTCTAGAGCAAAATCATATAATTTTAATGATGAGAAATATTTTTCATTATGAAAAACAAGGGGGGTTGGAATGCTAAACCTGATCATGATGCATTGGGTGATGAAGGCTATTACCTCTTGATTATTGACCTGACGCAACGGTATCGCTTCAACCCACCTTGTGAAGTATTATGTGGTAGTGAGGATGTATCTATGTTGCTTGGAAGAGTGCAGAAATATTTCCCCAATCACGTCCAGCCCCCATTGTTGAAATGGTTCCTCCACCACGACAGACGGTAACGGGGTTGAAGGCCGTATGTTTCTATTTGTGAAATTTTGGCATTGTTTGCATTTCCGAACATAGGCCTGCGCATCTTTGAACAGAGTAGGCCAATAGAAACCGGCATGCATGATCTTGTGAGCAACGGTATCCCCTGCATAGTGTTCACTTGCGGGGCCATCGTGGAGTTCTGCCAACACTTTCTGTGCCTCATCATACTCCAAACAACGTAGCAAGACACCGCTGTGATGCTTGCAAAACAACTTACCCTGCAGTAGCTGGTAGGATACAACTTTTAATCTTAACGCACGCTTCTACTAGGTATTCAAAGAGGGGTACATGGTGCCATGTTTCAAATATTGCTGGAGATATATGTACCAAGAGGAGGTATCCCGCGGGGCTGTGCTATCAGTTTGATACATATTGATCTCGTTTCCCAATTTTCTTCCTCACTGCTCCGTGAGTCTACTGCCTCTGCGGCCATACGAAACAATCCTTGGCCCTTTATAGTGTGTGCTGGCTTGAATTCCAGGTCATACTCTTTGAGGCACATCATCTAGTTTCCTCATCTTTCGCCCAGCTCCTGCTGTATGAAAAGTGAGCGCACAGCCGGGTGAGGTACGAAGACTGTGACATGATTCTTCAAAATATATGGCCTGAAGTGTTTAACCTCTTTTTATACCGTGTAAGCTTGTTTGTCAATATCCAGATAATTCAACTCGGTGCCTTGTAACCCAGTACTCATAAATGATATAGGTCGCTCATCGTTGTTGTCATGTTTCTAAGTGAGGATGACTTCCAAAGATGAATATGAGGCAAAGGTATACAAGATAAAGCCTTTGTTGAAATTCAGAATATGAAGAGCGGGTGCTTCTACGATGGCTCTTTTGATGTTATCGAACACTTCTTTCTAAGGAGGATTCCATTTAAAATTTTATTTTTTCTTAATCATGCCTTGCAATGGTTTCACAATTTGGGTGAAATATGATATAAAATTTCAGACGAAGTTGATTTTTCTGAGGAAGGCCTGCATAGCTTTCTTACCATTTGGGGGCGGTATTTGAGTGATGAATTTCACACATTCTGGGTCCACTACTATGCCTTCTCGATTTATTATGTGCCCTGACAAGTTTCCTTCAGCGACGACAAAAATGTTTTTCTTTGGGTTCAGATAGATCCTGTATTTCCGACACCTTTCAAAAATATGCTTGAGGTGGTGTAGGTGGTCAGATCTGTGCTTTGAAAACATGATGATGTCGTCAAGGTATACTACCATGCTTTTCCCAATGAGTCCTCTAAAGGCAATGTCCATAGCTCTCTGGAAGGTGGCGCCGACATTAATCAGGCCAAAGGGCATGCGTCTGAAGGCGAACGTTCCCCATTTAGTTCTAAATGTGGTTTTGAACTGATCGGGCTCAGCCACTAGTACTTGATTATCCTGAAAACCCATCCAATAGAGAAAACATTTCTAACCCTGATACTTCTTGAAGGATTTGCTCCATAGAAGGGATCAGGTAGTTGGCCTTGTCAGAGGCTCTGTTCAAATTCTTGAAGTCGACGCACAAACGGATTTCACCAGATTTCTTGCGAACAGGGACCAAGTTTGATACCTAGGTCGAATGTCTAACTTTGAAAATTATCCGCGCATCCAAGATATTCTTTAGTTCCTTCTGGATCATTGGTTCTAAAGCTGGGTGTACTTTCCTAAGTTTCTGTTAGAACGGCCTCACTCCTTCCTTCATGGGTATGATGTGCTAGATGATCCGAGTATCGTAAGTTCGAAGGTCATCATATGTCCAGGAAAAAACATCTTGATATTTCTTAAATAATCCAGTGAATGCTTATTTCTCCAAAGGGGTGCACTCATTACCTAGATTGACAAGCTTGGGATCCTTGTTTGTCCTGAGGTTAATTTATCGGTGCGCTAACGTGGAACTATTCACCTTTGTATTTGGGGGCTCTCGGAAATGGTTCTGGAGGTCGAATAACCTTTCGAGTGACACGACCCCTTTGGGTATGGGATTTTCTTTCTGTTCTCGTAGGTCTTCCTGTAAAGCACGATCATGGTCCTATTATTCTATAACTGCGTCTTTGAATACGTCTGTATTGAGCATGAAATCCAGTACCTGTTGGTCATCATTGAAAACGCGGAAATTAGTAACATTATCTGGTATGGATGGCTTGTAAATAACTTCAATAGAAAATCCATATCTAAGTGGGGTGAATCTAGTGGCGGCGTTGGCAAGTGTATCAGCTGCTGCATTATGCATTCTAAGTACAGATTTAATACCGAAAGCATCAAAAGCAGAAATTAAATGCCATAACTCTTGCTGGTAACCCTTCAGATGCAGATACAAGATGGTGTTACGTACCTAATGAGTGATAATCTCGGAATCACCAATTACCTTTAAAAACCAAACTTATAGATCTATGGCCTTTTGGAGTCCGAGTAACAATGCCTCATACTCGGCTGTATTATTCGTGCACTGGAACTCTAACCGACAGAAAATTAGAAATTTATTCTTCTCAGGGTCTAGCAAGGTACAGCCAGCGCCAGCCCCGTCTTAGGTTTTGGAGCTATCATAGTACAAGGTCCATGTTTCATCTTTTGATTTGAAGAGGGTATCCGAGCACATTGAGGAACTACTCGGAGTAGCAGTTTCTAATGGGCCCTTTGTTGAGGCAGAGTGGTTTTCAGTGGCCAGTAGCAGCTCAGACTGGACGTCTTGAGTGACCGGAGATTGGGGAGTTTGATAGCACCCAAGAATGGATTCTAAGAAACACATACTGAGCTCTTCTTGTGCGAAACTGACTGGTTTGTTAGTTGCATCCAGGTCAGTCACGGTATGTTTCATGTATGGCTCACTCTCGACCTGGATTTGGTTATTCCTGCCTTTGTACAGGAGCCAAAGGTGGGACCAATCAGTGGCAAAGTATCCCTGGAGCTTACTGGACCAATCTCTGCTTAATAGAAGGCCATAGGCCTTAGGGATATCCACGATCACTATGTCGATGCACTGATGCACTCTTTAATTAGAGGATAGGCGGATGATGACATTGTTTAATTCGCCTACTACAGGGACTTGGGATCTGTCGAGTTGGATGATCCTGGCGTCAGTTTTCTCAGGGCAGATGTTTAACTTCTTGCATATGGATAAGGGCATGACGTTCATGGATGCACTAGAATCGATGAGGAAATTATGGAAATTGAAGTTAAATATCTCGAAGGATAGGAAGAAAGGTGGCGTGGATCCCCTAGAGTTGGTGTTTATGACATTTACAATGGATTGGGGACTAGCAGCAGTTTGGGCAGATGTAATGCTTACGGATTTGGTTGCTGGTAGATTGGAAAAGGCTTTGAGGATAAGGTCTCGTTGGTTGGAAATGCGAGTGAGCTCGTAGAGACAGATATTGGCCTGGGTATTCTTCATATCCTCGATAATGTTATATCTAGGATCTGTGTGTGAGGCAAGTTCAGTGGAGTTTTTAGGGGCATCACATGAAGCTTTAGCCTTGGGGCCTTCTCGGGGATTAGTCGGACTAAATTTTTCAGGAGTCTTGTTTTGGTTTTTTGCATTAGGTGGAAAAATTTTCCTTAAGAAAGCCTTCCTCTTTTCTTTGAAGGACTATTCAGGGACCGAGCCTTTGCTCCTCAGACCATAGTTCTGAGGGGGTTTAGATTAAGGGTCGTCATCCAAGTTTATCCCAACTATTGAAAGGGAGGATTCTCCGCGGATAACCTCAAAGGCGAGGACAGTGGAACCTACGTCTTCATTTGGGGGGGAGGCCTCCTCATTGTTCAAGATGGTCTCCTCTTCTAGATCTCCAAGGGTTTGGTCTTCCAGAAGTTGGTTCACCATGGCTGTCATGCTATTAATCCACTGGGGACAAGATTTCTCTGAGTGGGAGGCTTGATGGAAAGAAAAAAAATTGTCCTTGCCGATTTCTTCAACGTTGAGGTTGGCGCTCGAGTTTGATGGGGGTCTTGCATGGCTGGATTATTATTCTTAAAGAAAGGTTTCTGCGTTTTAATGGATGGGACAGGATCATTATTCTTCCTCTTCAGATCGGAGACTTCATTGGTCAGCAACTTGAGGGATTTTGTGATACTTTCGAAATCGAAGGGTTCCTTATCTTTGTCCCCGTATTTATGAATTGAGGATTACGCTCTCTTCGTGGTGGTTTTTTGATCATCCCGACTTTCGTGGTTAAGGGAAACTATGGACAGCATGTCCTTTTCGATAGCAAGGGCGGTGGTGTAATTTGCTGCCAGGGTAGCTCTACCCTTGCACCTCACAAACACGACAATATCTCGTGGGAGGGCTCTCCTATAGTAGTCAGTGGTAATGGAATCATCTAAGGACATGTTTGGAGGGAATTTGTTCGATATAGTGGCGAAATGTTGATTAAAGTCCTTGAACTTCTCCTTTTCTGACATTTCAGCGTACTGAGCTCTGTGAGGAGCATCGAGGGGGTTTTATCTTCCGAAAATTTTTGTAGGAAGGTACGACGGAAGTGTTCCCACGAAGGGATGGAAGCAACAGGGAGCAACCGATACCACGTTGCAGCTTTATTTTCTAGAGTGTGATGAAAAACCCAGCATGCTACATCGTCATACTGCACTCTCATCATCTGTAAAGACATGTAGAAGTTGCTAATGTGGTCTTTGGCTAAAGTGCCTTTCTCGGGGTTGAACTTAGGGAGATGCTTTTCAGGGTGTCGGGGCATGTCATGGAGGGGACCTTAGATACCTAAGGGGGACTGGGCCATCCAAGCCAAAGGTTGTACCTATCTGGCCCATTGGTGGCGTGTAATGTAAACATGTCCCCTTTCACTTTTGGATTCGCTAACCATGCTAGACCCGGAAACCTCGCCCTCGTGATGGGACTACATGTCTTCATTTTCTCCACGGTTCCATACATTTCTAATGTTTCTCCAGTTGTAAAGAAAAGGGAATCTCTTCTGGTTTCGGTGGTCGACATTTCGGCCTTGTCCACGACCTTTTTCCCCCCTGCCTCTGTTACCTCGGCCCCTCCTGGCTCCCCCCCCCCCAGGTGGGTTGTTGGCCTGGGTGTTATCATTCAAAGTCTAGTCTGGCTGAGGACCGGTGTTGGGTTGGGGTTCGGTAATCTCAGGACCTCCCTCTTCAGCCCCTCGAGGGCTATCCAGGGGCTCTTTAGAGTTATGCTCAACCGCGTCCACATAATCTTCAATCATAAGACCAAACAGTTGAGGTAGGAAATTGACAAGGGTTCCTTGGCGAGTATGGTTAGCTGCGGGAGTTTTGTGATTAGCCAAGGAACTAGTGACCAAGGCATTTTGCAAGCCTCTGATGAGGTTTTGAGCGATGGGACGTAGGGCCCTTAGCTATTCTAGGGTGACCTCATAGTAAGGGGCTTCCTCCTCCTGGGAATTTTCCAAAGGGGGAGGACCGGTATTTTCATGCATGATCTCCCTTTGGGGAGTTTGTAATAGGATGTTACTTGTGTGATGGGATCCTGCCATTCAGGCCCTCATTCTAGTGCCAAATCTGTTGACAGGAAAAAATGTCTGGCCAACAGTAAGGGATCTCTCATGTAAAAAGTCTCGATTAGACTCTAAACCATTTGTGATAGGGATCCCGTCTGGGGTGTTGGTCTGGCTATCGCTGAATACTCCTTTTCTTGGACACAAATAAGCCCTGCAGAATTATTGGATGATACAAAAAAATTTATTGATGATCCTCAATGAGCATAAAACACTACAAATAGCAAGATGAATTAAAACACGCAGCTGAAGGAGATGCTATTAGCAACATATCATTAGGGTCATGTTTGTAAAAGTTGTTCGAACCATAGAAGAAACAGTTCTTCCTGGCAAGAACACCCTTCACTTCCTTAAGCGGTTTCATAGATAAGATAGATGTTGTTGTGCATGTCAGCCCTTCGATCCAAATTTTTGGCCTAACACTCCTTCCTAATATTTCAAACCTGTTATCGTGGCCAAAAACTTCCATGTGCTACCTATCGTTGACCTCTCCGCCTAAAAATACCTTGCATAAAGGTCTAAATCCGTAATTGAAAGTTTATCGGGCCAGGCCCCCGAAGCCTTAGCCCCTTTGTTTTGATTCACACATGACCCGGGCGCGAAACCGTGTGCCAGACAGGCAGGAGCTTATCTCCTTATGTTTTCGGGAAAAACCATAACCGTCTGATCCAATGTAAATCAACGGCACACCGTACTCTGTTCATGGTGGTCTCCATGCCCGAGCCTACTGCTCAAAAACCGACGGATTTTATTCCGCACCGCTTATCCAAAGGCTGGAGATTTTTCTCACAACCTAGTGATTCCACACGCTGCGTGACGCATGTCCCCATGTACCATTGCAAAAACTGCCCATTTCGCGCATTATCTCCCGGTCGAAAGGTATGCAACGGAATTCACCTGGGCCGTTCGATTTTGAGGTCCGCATCTGATGGCTCCTGTCCTACAAAGTTGCACACCTTTTAGTCTTGTCCACATTGCCTCTAGCCCACCGCTCCATCGCTCTTAGATACAATCTTCACCGTAGATCGCCTTCTAAATTGGGTGGCTAAGATTTATTTGACCCGTCACAGTTGACCAAGCCTCATAGCCCGTACTCCACATCATAGTTTCCACGTGTCGCCCACTTTCACCTCCACCATCCATATATTACATTAACATGCCATATTTTAGTGTTTTATGTTATAAACCTCCATCAGCGCATTCTTCACAGTTCCTCTGCGTCTTCACCACCACCCTGTGTACCGCCACCATTCTTGTCACGACACTTTGTCACACGGCCACCCTCATTGCGTGTCCATCACTGAGTCTAGTTTATTTTAATGAGTTTGTGGATTTTTGTAGGTGTTTGGTGCTGAAGAACCATTGTAATTCAGGGTTTACATCACAGAGGACGAGTGCATTTCAAATATCTGTTCAGCAGGTGCTGGATGATGAAACATAGATCCGAGGAAATATTGTTGACAAGACTTTTATTTAATGAAGTAGGGCTGAAATTTATCAAACCCCTCAGAGCAATTCAAAAGATAGACCCTGGTAGCTGAAGACATTAATTTCAAAACAAATAATATCGATCAGAGAGCGAGGAATTCGATAGTTGGTGCCGGATATTTTAAATGGCGATTCAACATCTAGAAGGCACGAGTACAAGTGCATAGAAATTAGATCCTCCAGGGTGCACTTCAATAGATTTTTCTCTCAGAAAAGTAAAAAATGTTTCATATTTTATTCCTCATATTTTGTCTCCAGAAACTCTACTCCCACAGCATTCACTTCATGTAGCAGCAACAGAGTACATACAGCTCAGCATGATCATTCAGCAGTGTGGGCGCGAAGGTTTTCCGCCACTTTGTTCAAACTAAATCATTAAATGTGCATCACCTACCTCTTCTTCTACAATTTTCTATTTCCTCTATAAATACTAAGAAGAAAGACATTGTAAGGGTTCCAGATTTCTATCAGCAAACTGTGCAGTGAAAGGCTTTTGTATACATCTTGTAAAGTTTCTGTATGAAGGCTCAGAGCCCGTAGGGTTTCAGTGAGGAGGAGTTATAACTGTAATGAGGATTCTAGTCTTTGGTATCCCACAATATGTAATCTTTTCTTATGTGTTAATATAATATCTCATTTCATGCTATTTATCTTCTTGTATCATGTTCTAGAATGCGAGTGGCTCATTGGTCTTAAGTAAGGATTCATCCTAGTTGGTGCCCATACTTGGATTAGTCAAGCGCTTTAAATAGGCCTAGTCATGATATATTGTTCCATGTTCATTTCATCCATATTTTCTGCTATATTAGTTACTTGAGAAGGGTGCTTTTAAAACGCCATTGTCATGTATGGATTCTTAGTTGGATAAGCCCATATGTGGTTTTGTTGTGTATCTGGGTATCAGCCTCATGCTAACTAGTATCTTCTTCATGTTTCTTCACTACATCCACTTTATGATATTTGATTTCTGTGGCATATTATTTGAACTGGCCCTCTTTGCAGTAAGCTGTCTCTTAACTGTCTGATGTGTTTGTATTGGAGTTTTTGCATGATGTTCCTACATTATTCCTATCTCTGTATCAGCTTCTGGGAGAGTTTGGCTCCATTTAAAATTAGTTTCCTTGTTTCACAAGAGATAGTAGGAGAGCTTTTGGATTGACAACCCAAGCTATATTTTGAGCTCCTTGCTATGCTAAGATGTCCTAGGCACTGGTCTATAGCAACTCTAGGCTATCTCTAGGGGGGACATAATTGTCGACAACATCTTTTTGGCGCCGTTGCTGGGGATGAATTTGAGAATATCAGTTTCCCTGAGCCTCGACAAATCATATTCACTCTCTAATCAGGTGAGCACAGAGAGTTGAAGAGTTGCGTATCTCTCACCTTGGCGATTCCACTATTCTTTATTTGATAAATCTATTGGTAGTCCTGGCTCCTCGAAAGCCACATTTGAGGTCAGATTCCTCTAAGTTAAAGACATCCTCTGTATTTGACCCAGAGAATATTATTCATAGAAGAAGCTGGAAAGAAAGACAATCAGCCTGTGCTGAAGTCCCTGAATATTCTGTAGAAGATCATCCATCCTCTTCTTCTCAGGAAATCCCAGTGGAAAATCCCGACTCCACTAAGGAAAATCCTGAATATTACTCAGATAGCCCACCCAGGGGAAGTGCTAGAACCAAAGATAACCCTCATCCTACCCCTGAGGCTGAAGAAGTTAAAGAAGTCACATAAGTAGCTGCTGTTAACCGTGAACTATTCCCATCTACACCTCAGGCTTCTGTGCAATTTATTCCCATTGTTATACATACTCCACTTCCTCCTCCTCCCCTTCCTTCATTTGTACATCAAATTGTTGCACAACCCCCACCTCCTCCAATGACTAATGTTCCTGCTTTCCTATTGAACAAATGCGCTCCACTGGCCTTACCCCAAGTGCTAAATGATATGCCACAGGATTATTTGAAGATTTTTCCTAGATTTAATGGAGAAAATGATATTGACGCTCAGAAACATCTTGAGGCTTTATGCTCTTTTGCAGAAAACTTAAATATAGAACATTTGGATGTGGTCTTGAGATTGTTTGTGCAATATTTGGATGGTGAAGCCAGAAAATGGTTCAAGACATTGGGAAACCGTTCAGTAACCACCTGGGATGACATGGAGAATAATTTTCTCAGGAAATGGGGAGAAAAGAAAGATCATGGACAGTGTCTCACTGAGTTCCATACACTCAAGAAGAGACATAATGAAGGAGTGTCAGAATTTATTAAAAGATTTAATAAGTTATATCTAAATCTCCCTGCAGATATGAAGCCTCATTAGAACGCTGCAAAAGTTGTTTTCATTGCAGCCTTTGACTCATATTTCAGTTTCTCCCTCAGGGAGAGAAAGCTTGCCACCCTAGATGATGCTCAGTCAGATGCTCTTGAATTGGAAGCGAAATTTCCTTCCTATGGAAAATTAAAAGGGAAGGCTGAACAGGATGTTAGAAGGAGGGGAAAAGAAGAATTATCCACTTCCAACAAGGATAAGGATTCAGATAAGATGGATGAAATAAGCAAGATGATTAAGAAGATGGTTAAACTTGAATTGGAGGTTAAGAATTCAGCCCCCAAGAATTTTTATAACGCTCCAAACAGAGGATACCATCCTCAGTATAAAAGACCACCATTGCAGATATTGCCTAGGGAAGAAAAGGAGCAACATGATCAGGTACCACACCCATTGTACCTGGAAGGTCCAGTAGATGACTCCACTGAAGATGCTGCTTATCAATTAGAAGACTCAAATCTTTCTTTTTCAAACAATGATGATATAGAATGCCCATTGCAAGAAGAAGAAGAAGCAGAGATTGATCATTATTGTAAATGATTTGCTGATTTCATGCAAGCACAATTCAATGTAAAATATGATCTCAGATCTTCAAGGAAGAGGACTAGGACTCAAGATGAAGAACAGGAGCCACTTCAAAAGGGGGAACCTGCACAGAGAGAACCATCAGTGCAAAAAGCTGCAGAAAAGGTAAGAGTCCTCTGAACAAGCCTTCACAGTCTAATGACCAAGTCCCTTCTTCTTCAAAAATAGTCAGTCCTCCCAATGCTGAGTCAGTGTCAAGAGAGGTCAAATTTTCAGCTGAAAATAAAGAGTCAAAATAAGTTGTGATAGAAAAGCCCCCTCTTGCTTTTAGTTTACAAAAAGAGCTTGAGAAAATTAAGATTCCAGTCCCCCTTACCGAGCTGCTAAAACAACCTGCATATCAGTCTCAAGTTACTTCTTTTATGCTCCCTCCTGAAATATCAATTGTGCATGATAGTTTAAACCTTCAAGAAGAAAGACCCATGGTAGTCTTTGGCCCACATGTTGAGGACGTAGATCCTTCTACTCCTCCTTTTTATGTGTCTCTAGTTATTCATGACCTGCTGTTACACAATTGTATGTTAGATTCTGGGGCTTCCCATAATCTTATGCCTCTATCTGTCATGGAACAACTAGGACTACAAATCACACGCCCATATAAAGACCTTTATTCATTTGATTCCAAAAGAGTCAAATGCTTGGGGATGATTAAAGATTTAGTGGTCAATTTGGCCCAAATCCCAGCAAAGAGTGTGGTCATGGACATTGTGGTGGCTGATATCCCAACCCGCTTTGGCATGTTGCTGTCAAGGTCCTGGGGTACAAAAATTGGTGGGTCAATTAAGCTGGATTTAACATATGCTACCATCCCAGTTTTTGGTGGACAGGAGAGGAGGTTATACAGAGAGACTAAATTTGTCAAGGTAGTTACTAAGGTTGATAACTCTGAAAATTCACCAGTCTATAGTAAAGAAGGAGATTTTTCATGCTTTATGCTAGAAGAAGATCAAAATTATGTGCATGAATCCTCCTTCAAAATTAAGGATGAGCAGCCTTTAGAAAATTATGAAGCTGGAATCTGGACTTTACATTTTGATGGGGCAAATTCAAGAGAAGGCAATGGAGCTGGAGTGTTATTAATCTCTCCTATAGGCAAATGGGTCCCACTTTCCTTTAAACTGGAATATGAGGCTACCAATAATGTAGCTGAATATGAAGCACTTTTTTTGGGATTACAGACAGCCAAGAATATGGGCATACAAAGTTTAAAAGTCATGGGAGACTCTGAGCTGGTGGTGAGACAGGTCTGAAATCAATGCCAAACCAAGCATCCTAAGCTGAGGGCATATAGAAATGAAGTTTGGGACATGGTGGAGAATTTCTTCTCAGCCTTTAACATATAGTTCATGCCCCGGGAGCAGAATCGAATGACAGATTCTCTTGCTGTGGCTGCTAGCACATTTCATCCTCCTCAAAACCCACTTTTGAGGTATGAAGTTGAGGTACGATATAGACCATCCATCCCAGATAATATTAAGCACTGGCAGGTATTTGAAGATGATGAAAAAATGAAGAGATTTCTAGAAACAGTGGGCGAATTCTCTAATATGGAGATTGATGACAACGAAGAAGGGGAAGCTGAAAATATTGCAGAAAACAAATGGGAAGATGAAATGGCAGGAAGTAAAGTGCTGCAGCTGAAAGGAAATGTTATACCTAGGGGTCTGGTGCCTCTAGAAAGGTTATTTAACAAAGATGATATTCCATTGCAGCCAAGCAAAATGCTAGAAGAAGATCAAATGGAAGATTTAAATCTGGGTACTTATGCTGATCCCAAAATTGTAAAATTATCTAAGAAGGTCCCAGAAGAATATAAAGAGAAATATCTGAAGTTGTTTCAATCTTATAAAGATGTATTTGCATGGTCCTACCAGGACCTAAAAACTTTTGATACTAATATAATGCAGCATAAAATTCCTCTGAGGGAAGATGCAAAGCCTTACAAGCAGAAGCTCAGACAGATAAATCCTCTGCTGCTTCCCTCCATTGAAAAAGAAATCAAGAAGCTGCTACAGGCCAAAATAATTGTGCCACTAAGATACTCTGAATGGGTTGCTAACTTAGTTCCTGTTCGAAAAAAGAATGGAGAAATAAGATTATGTGTGGATTTTAGGAACTTAAATAGAGCATCTTTAAAGGATAATTATCCACTGCCTAAGATGGACCACATCCTGCAAAAAGTAGTAGGAGCCTCAAGAATGTCAATGATGGATGGTTTTTCTGGTTATAATCAGGTGGTTGTGCTTCCATAAGACCAAAAGAAAACTGCATTCACCACCCCATGGGGAACATTTATGTATGCCAGGATGCCATTTGGTTTGATTAACGCAGGGGCCACATTTCAGAGGGCTATGGACATAGCCTTTGTCGGGGAACAAGATAAATTTCTGGTGGTATATCTTGATGATATTACATTGTTTTCAAATGATGATACTGAACACATTCAGCATTTGTAGAGAACCTTTGAAAAATTCAGAAGGTATGGCTTCTCCCTTAATCCTCAAAAGTCTCTATTTGCATTAGATGAGGGAAAACTCTTAGGGCACATTGTAACTAAAGATGGTGTAAAAATAGACCCTAAAAGAGTTGAAGTCATAAATGGAATTCCTCTCCCTAGGAATAAAAAATAAGTGCAGGTGTTTCTAGGCCGAATCAATTTTCTGAGAAGGTTTATTCCTAAATATGCTGAAATAGTTAGGCATATAACATATATGCTGAAGAAGAACAGTGAAGTAAAATGGTCTTAGGAATCTAGAGAGGCATTATTCAGAATAAAATAGGCATTTTTTGAAGCTCCTGTGCTGGCTGGACCAGATTATGCAAAACCATTTATGATGTTTTCATTCGCTTCACCTCATACAATAGCTGGAGTATTGTTGCAGAAAAACGAAGATGGATATGAACAACCTATTGCTTTCTTCAGTCAAGTGCTTCATGATGCTGAATTGAAATATAATATATTGGAGAAGCAGGCATATGCCCTGGTGAAGTCCCTCAAAGCCTTTAGAATGTTTTTTTTGCTGTCGCATATTACTGCATATGTCCCTACAGCAGCTGTCAAAGACATTCTCATTCAGGGAGATAGTGAAGGAAAAAGAGGAAGATGGATTGCAAAAATACAAGAATATGATTTGGACATCAGACCTACTAAGCTGATTAAAGGATAGGGACTTGCTAAAATGTTATATGAATCAAATCATCAAGCCTTAGGCATTAATTTATCTATGATTGAAAATGAAGAATCTGAGAAGGAAAAAGAGCAACAAGGACTGGATATGGCCGCTCAGAAAGAACATGTAAAATACCTCACTAGTCCATGGTACAAAGAAATAGTTGAATACCTTTTGACACTTAGCTGTCCTCCCAGCTGTGACAAATCAAAATACAGGGCTTTGAGGTTGAAATCACAAAAGTATATAGTTGCCAATGGTCAGTTATATTGGAGAGATCCTTCAGGCATACTGTTATTGTGCCTCACAGAGAATGAAGTGGGGAGTATAATGATAGAATTTCATGAAGGGATTTGTGGAGGACATTACAGATGGAGAGCCACAGCTCATAAAATACTGAGAGCTGGTTTTTATTGGCCTAAGTTATTTGGGGATGTTTTTACTTGGGTCAGAGAATGTGATAAGTGCCAAAAATTTGCTGAGAAACAAAAGCTGCCAGCTCTACCTTTAATTCCTGTCCATGTGAATGAACCATTTCAACAATGGGGATTAGATTTTATAGGAGAAATACATCCCCCTTCAAGTGGCCAACATAAATGGATATTGACTACAACAGATTACTTTACAAAGTGGGTGGAAGCTATACCTGTAAGAAATGCTACAGATGCAGTAATCATAAAGTTCATGGAAGAAAACATCATTTCCAAGTTTGGTTGTCCTGCTAGAATTGTGACTGATAATGCACAAGCCTTCAAATCTAATAAATTTGTAAATTTCTGCTAGCAGTATAATATTGCATTAAATCACTCTACGGCTTACTATCCACAGGGGAATGGCTTGGCAGAATCCTCCAACAAAACTCTGGTGAGGGCCTTGAAGAAAACAATCAATTAGAACCAAAAGAATTGGGACTCCCACTTAAATTTTGCTTCGTGGGCCAATAAAATAACCAGTAAGAGATCAACTGGGAAATCCCCTTATGAACTGGTATACGGACGAGCAGCAGTGTTTCCAGTGCAGCTGGCTCTACCAGTGGCACGTTTCATACAAGAAAACCAGGAGGAGCCAGATGATATGGTCAGGAGAATTAATCAATTGATAGAATTGGAGGAAACACGAAATCAAGTGAGTCAGAGGTTAACAATATCAGGAGAAAATGAAACATGTATTTGATCAGCACGCAAAAGACAGGAAATTTCAAATTGGGGAATTAGTTCTCAGGTGGGATGTCAGAAGGGCCGAAAAAGGAAAGCATGCTAAATTCAATCCACTTTGGTTTGGCCCATTCAAAATTGCGGAACAGAAGGGAAATAATACATTCATGTTGGAAAATCTACAAGGTGATTTGCTGGAGGCCCCTGTGAATGGCCAATTCCTTAAACCCTACTTTCAATTTTGATTCAGATGAGGAGTGCCAGTTATACCATATTGTATATAAGTTTTGTTTCAGTTTTTACTTCAACATGGAGTGTATGCTGATAGATGAGGAAAAGAGAAAAGAAGAGGGACCGAAGAACAGAGTTTATTAAAATGATCAGAGGTCTGCACGTTCTCGACATGTCCAAGGATGAACATGCCGTCCCCAGATGGAGCCGATGTTGTGCATGTCAGCCCTTCGATCCAAATTTTTCGCCTAACACTCCTTCCTAATCTTTCAAACCTGTTATCGTGGCCAAAAAATTCCATGTGCTGCCTATCGTTGACCTCTCCGCCTAAAAATACCTTGCATAAAGGTCTAAATCCGTAATTGAAAGTTTATCGGGCCAGGCCCCCAAAGCCTTAGCCCCGTTGTTTTGATTCACACATGACCCGGGTGTGAAACCGTGTGCCAGACAGGAAGGAGCTTATCGCCTTATGTTTTCGGGCAAAACCATAACCGTCCGATCCAATGTAAATCAACGATGCACCGTACTCTCTTCATGGTGGTCCCTGCGCCCAAACCTACTGCTCAAAAACCGGCGGATTTTATTCTGCACCGCTTATCCAATGGCTGGCGGTTTTTCTCACAACCCAGCGATTCCACACGCTGTGTGACGCGTGTCCCCATGTACCATTTCAAAAACCGCCCATTTCGCGCATTATCTCCCGGTCGAAAGGCGTGCAACGGAATTCACCTGGGCCGTTCGATTTTGAGGTCCGCATCTGATGGCTCCCGTCCTACAAAGTTGCGCACCTTTTAGTCTTGTCCACATTGCCTTTGGCCCACTGCTCTGTCGCTCTTAGATACAATATTCACCGTATATCGCCTTCTAAATTGGGTGGCTAAGATTTATTTGACCCGTCACAGTTGACCAAGCCTCATAGCCCATACTCCACGTCATAGTTTCCACGTGTCGCCCACTTTCACCTCCACCATCCATATATTACATTCACATGCCATATTTTAGTGTTTTATGTTATAAACCTCCATCAGCCCATTCTTCACAGTTCCTCTGCATCTTCACCACCACCCTGTGTACTGCCACCATTGTTGTCATTGTGCTTCGTCACACGGCCACCCTCATTGCGTGTCCATCACTGAGTCTGGTTTCTTTTAAGGAGTTTGTGGATTTTTGCAGGTGTTTGGTGCTGAAGAACCATCGTAATTCGGGGTTTAAATCACAGAGGACGAGTGCATTTCAAAGATCTTTTCAGCAGGTGCTGGATGATGAAACAGAGATCCGAGGAAATATTGTTGACAAGAATTTTATTTAATGAAGCAGGGCTGAAATTTATCAAACCCCTCAGAGCAATTCAAAAGATAGACCCTGGTAGCTGAAGACATTAATTTCACAACAAAGAATATCGATCAGAGAGCAAGGAATTCGATAGTTGGTGCCGGAGATTTTAAATGGCGATTCAACATCCAGAAGGCACGAGTACAAGTGCATAGAAATTAGATCCTCCAGGGTGCACTTCAATAGATTTTTCTCTCAGAAAAGTACAGAATGTTTCATATTTTATTCCTCATATTTTGTCTCCAGAAACTCTACTCCCACAACATTCACTTCATTTAGCAGCAACAGAGTACATACAACTCAGCATGATCATTCAGCAGTGTGGGCGCGAAGGTTTTCCGCCACTTTGTTCAAACTAAATCTTTAAATGTGCATCACCTACCTCTTCTTCTACAATTTTCTATTTCCTCTATAAATACTAAGAAGAAAGACATTGTAAGGGTTCCAGATTTCTATCAGCAAACTGTGCAGTGAAAGGCTTTTGTATACATTTTGTAAATTTTCTGTATGAAGGCTCAGAGCCCGTAGGGTTTCAGTGAGGAGGAGTTATAACTGGAATGAGGATTCTGGTCTTTGGTATCCCACAGTATGTAATATTTTCTTATGTGTTAATATAATATCTCATTTCATGCTATTTATCTTCTTGTATCATGTTCTAGAATGCGAGTGGCTCATTGGTCTTAAGTAAGGATTCATCCTAGTTGGTGCCCATACTTGGATTAGTCAAGCGCTTTAAATAGGCCTAGTCATGGTATACTGTTCCAGGTTCATTTTCATCCATATTTTCTGCTATATTAGTTACTTGAGGAGGGTGCTTTTAAAACACCATTGTCATGTATGGATTCTTAGTTGGATAAGCCCATATGTGGTTTTTTTGTGTATCTGGGTATCAGCCTCATGCTAACTAGTATCTTCTTCATGTTTCTTCACTGCATCCACTTTCTGATATTTTATTTCTGTGGCATATTATTTGAACTGGCCCTCTTTGCAGTAACCTATCTCTTAAATGTCTGATGCTTTTGTATTGGAGTTTTGCATGTTGTTCCTACATTATTCTTATCTTTGTATCAGCTTCTGAGAGAGTTTGGTTCCATTTAAACTAATTTCTTTGTTTCACAAGTGATAGTAAGAGAGATTTTGGATTGACAACCCAAGCTATATTATTAGATCCTTGCTATAATAAGACGTCCTAGGCACTGGTCTATGGCAACTCTAGGCTGTCTCTAGGGGGACATAATTGTCTACAACAGTGACAATGAGCCTTTGTCCCAAATTGTTTTCATTCCCTCTAACCTTAGCCTATTTACTAGGCCTGCTAGTTTGTGCAGCAGCAAGAAAAATCGATGAAAGTTGGTTTTGATATAGAACAATGGGCCATATAAAATTTGATAATATAGTGAAAATAAACACCAAAAAAGTAGTGAGAGACATGTCAGATATCATAAAAACTACAAATGAAAGTTGGTTTTGATATAGAACAATGGGCCATATAAACTTTGATAATATAGTGAAAATAAACACCAAAAAAGTAGTGAGAGACATGTAAGATATCATAAAAACTGCAAACATTATTTGCAAGCAATGTCAACATGGGAAGTAGACAAGGACAAGCTTCAATACAAAGGACTAAGCAATAACAAAGTCATTATAACTTGTCCATGCATATATTTTTGGGCCTACATGAACACAAAGTCTACAAGGTGAAAATTACTTCAGGTTGCTTATTGTTGATTACTCAAGAATGGCATGGGTTGATTTCCTAAAAGAAAAATCAAAAGCATTTGATACGTTTAAATATTTCAAACCTTGGTTGAAAATGAAGTTGATTTAAAAATCAAGTGCTTGAGGTAAAATGAAGGATCTAAATTTATCTCAAATGAATTTGAAGAGTTTTGTGAGTCTCGTGTATTAATTTTTCCACTACTCTATGTTATATCAATTACTTTAGCCTAATTCAATTCTTCAATTAGCAATATTTTCCACAATAATAAATTCTTCCAATAAAAAATAGTAACTAAAGATAAAAGATTAAATGCAATGACAATAGGAGAAAATCAACACATCAACAAGAGACATCGACTTGATCAAATACCAGGGAAAAACCCTTTGAAATTATTCTTCTATTAGATTGTCATAAAATGTTTAGCAGAAATTACAATGAGCAATATCCATCAACAAGAGTCAAATCCATATTATTTTACTATCAACCAAGTCAACCAACCATAAATCCAATATACCAATAATGAAAATTCAAATATGGTCAATTTTCATAAATCTAAAATTCTGTCCAAGTCAACAGCAGTCAACATGCCCTAACCAATCCACAAAATTCAATGGTAAACCCTCCAAACAACTTGGTCAAAGAATCAATAAATGTGGCCTTGAAATCTCGTCAAAATCAACCCAAAAAAACCAGAGATATCCTGGTCAAACTTGGTCAAAGTCTACACTTTTCTCTGCGGTCAATGTCTACAATTTTCCTACAGTCAACGGTGATCAAACTGCCCAGATTTTTTCGGTCCTCCTACCAGTCAACTCGGCCTTAAGAGATCAGATGTTTTCTATTCAAACGAAGTCAAATGAAGGAGTCAAAATCAATCAAACTAATGTCAAAAAATTCCATCATTAAAATCAATGAAAAAAATTCAAATATGCCCAAGAGAACCTTTCACGTGTAAAGAGAATAAGGTTGCATCAGACCTGTATGAACCAATCAAATCAAGAGAGAGAATAATAGCGTGTTGATGTGATATCCAAATGATATTTAGGTCACTTTTATTTATAGGCATTATAGGAGGGACTATTTTTCCTCTAAGCCGACTTGAACAAATGTCATATTGTGGGATTTATTCCAAAAATACACTTTCCCTTGTCCAAATCTAGTGCGTCAAAGGTAAAATTGGTCCTCTAGGAATGAGGAATCTAGTCCATTGATTGGAATTTATCATTGAGTGCCAAATTAACACTCCCTCATAGCTAGGGAGAAATACCAACAACATCATGTGACCACTGAAAATATCTTATCACCCCATCTCTACTAAACTCTATCTATTGAAACATTCTCAAATATAAAGAAGAAGAATCATGGAGGAGCTGCAACTACCACCCTCTCGGAACAATGAGAAAGTTCCTATGGGACACTCTCACCCCATGTCATCTCATATGGGAGCATACAGATTCCTCCTTATATCGAAAAATAGACAAGATACAACTTACCAAGCAAGGATCAAAACCATTCCATTATGCAATCAATGGGTGAGATACCACTCACTATATAAGAGGTAAGGATCACACCCATCCTATTTCATACTAATATTCCCAATAATGACCCTCAATATTCATGTGGTAGAACACCTACATCATAATCTGAGCTTGGGTGAGATACCCAACTTACCAAAGGTAAGGATCACACAACCCCAATCCTCCTCAACCCATTGGCCAAACGGGGATGGATAATCCAATCAAGCCTGACTAGTGGGTATGATGCCAACTAGGGTATAATATGCTGGACCAAGATAGGGGGAGATACCTAACTTGTCAAAATTGAAAAGGATAACACACACCCTATGGGTGAAAAATAGGGTAGATACCTTATTGTAAAGAGATCCCTCAGTCCCAACAGACTTCAATGCTCCATTCCCACCTTGGGATCTCAACCAAGGGGGAAGAGGTATGCTCAGTTTTCTTGATCAATGGAGCCCCTTATCATCAGGGGTCACATCTGTCAATCCAAGGTGCTCTCTAAAGACCAAGACCTTCCCTTTCGAAAAATACTTGGTGAGAATATTTGTAATTTGTTCATTTGTCAATATGTGTTGGAGTCTAAGAACTCCTCTTTGCACCATGTCTTGAATGTAATGATATATGATCTCTATTTTCTTTGAATTTTCATGAAATATGGGATTCTCTGCTAATCAAATCCCATTTTTTTTTCACAATATATCATTTTAGTGTCCAGAACATGCTCAAAAAACTCTCCAAAGAGATTCCTAAACCAAACTGCTTCACAGCTAGCCATGCTAGTGGAAATATACTCTACCTTAGCAGTACTTAAGGATACAAAATTTTGTTTTCTGCTCATCCAAGATACCATGGCAGATCCAAGGCTAAAAAAACATTATGAATTTCTCTTTGTGTCAACAACATTTCCAGCCCAGTCAGCATCAATATATCTAGGATGTCAAACATCTCCAACATAATATCACAGAAAAAGTGTTATCGTCCCTTGCAAATATCGAAAAATGTGCTTGGAAGAAACCCAATGTGCATGGAGAGGCTCAGTCATAAATTGAATCAACATGTTCACTACATAGAAAATGTTTGCGCGGGTGTTCATTAAGAACATCAAAACCCTAATCAATTGTCTATACTTGGATGGATTTGCTAAATCTAGTCATGTATCTTCTCCACATAGCTTCTTGAAATTGATTTCCATCGGTGTGGGTAGGGACTTGAATTTTATCATTCCAAAACTATCCAACAACTTCACGACATATTTTCCCTGTGAAAGGAAAATCTCACTAGGTCTTTTCCACACCTCAAGGTTTGGTAAGTAGTGCATGAGTCCAAGGTATTTCATCTCGAATTTAGAGGCCATCTCCCTCTTACACTTGATAATCAGGGACACACTACCTGTCAAGAATAGATTGTTAACATATAAAAATAAAATAAATTATATAGTTTGGACAACCTTGAAGTATAGGTTGTGATTGAAGTTGCTTCTTGTGAATCTAAGCTTCACCAGGTAGATATATATGCAGGCATACCATGCTCTGGGGGATTTATTCAAGCCATACAATTCCTTATTCAACCTACAAATGTGTGTCTTCAATCCTTTACTTCAAATCCATGTGGCTGCTCAATGTAAACTTCTTCTTGTAACATGCCATGGATGAATGTTATCTTCACGTCCATTTCATGAAGGGTCCATCCTTGACTTGCAACAGAAGAAAATATCGAATGAATGGTAGTGTATCGGGCCACAGGAGAAAACATATCATCATAATATTCTTACTCTTACTGGTAGAATCCTCTTTCCATGAACCTTGCCTTATATTTATCAATACTTCCATCGGTTCCATGCTTGATCTTGAATATTCATTTTGAAGTCACAACAGATTTCTCCTTCGGTCTCGGAACAACATCTCCTATGTCATTCTTCATACTTGATTCATATTATATGGCCATAGCATCCTTCTAGACTTGTTGTTTCACAACTTGTTCAAATATTGGAGGCTTGGCTTGAATCATATTTCTCATTGCTAAAACATATCCATGGTACCTACATGGCTTCTTGATTTCTCTAAAAGTCCCTAGTGTGAGAATGTGTCTCTTGACATCCTGTAAAGTGTCACGAAGCCAAAGTGGCATCTTCCTGGTAGGGGGATCACATGGAGGAGGATCCAAGGGGTCCACGAGCTTCAGGGGATCATCAACAATGTCTCTCAGATTAAGGCATGGAAGGAAATTCTAAACTATCCATATCATCACTTTCCTTCTGGGGAGAAGGAGGAAAAGGAATGTGTCTTTCTTTCCCAAGGGATAAATATTCATCGAATGTAACATCCCTATTAATTTCATCCTTCCTTTGATCAGGAATATATATTCTAAATTCTTTGGAATATTAATAATACCCAACAAAAGTACCTTTTCTTCCAGTGGATTCCAACTTGTTTATTTTGTCTTTCAGCATATGAAAATATATGGGGAAACCAAGTATACAAAGGTGACCGATTTCAAGCCTAACACCTATGAATATTTCTTCGAGAGTCTTATTATCCAATTCTAGATGAGGCACCCTATTTTAAACATATATCATTGTATGTGTTGCTTCTGCCTAAAAGAACTTTGGTAGCTTTTGATCATGGAGCATGGTGTGGGAAACTTATACAATAGATGAATTCTTTCTCTCAGCCACTTCATTTTGTTCAGGATTATAGGGCACAAGCATCTCCTTCTTAATGCCTTCCTTCTTTCAAAAATATATGAATTCATTTGAAATGTACTCTACACGATTGTCAGACATGAAGATCTTAATTTTCTTCCCTGTTTGATTTTTGACCAAAGCCTTGAACTCCTTGAATGAATTTAAGGCCTCGTCCTTATGCTTCAATTAATATATCCAATTCTTCCTTGAGAAATAATTGATGAAGGTTAGGTAATAGAGATAGCCACCAAGAGAATGTACAGGCATCGGTCCATATAATTTTGAATGAGTGATTTGGAGGATGTCATTTGTCTTGTTCTTGCTAGAGGGGAATGGTACCCTTGTCTTCTTTCCACTACCACATCCTGGAAATACTCCATCATGATGGCATTTAACATTTGGAATCCCTGACGCCAACTTATTTAATTTCAGAAGGGCTTCATAATGTAGATGGGCCAATATTCATTGCTACAATTTGCTTTGATGATTAGTGACATGGACCATCACTAGAAGGGGTCTCCCAGTGACTCTATAGAGTCCTTCAAATCTATATCCCAATTTGAAATCATCTCTCATAGGGGATCCCACCGACCAAGTAAGTACTTTTCCCTTAATGAAGGAAACCATCATCCCTTTGTCCTCCAAAGAAAATATAGATACCAAATTATTCTTCAATCCTGGAACATACATCACATCATGAAGCAAAACATATTCCCCAATGTCAAAGTGAAATTTAACATAATCAAATCCCTTAACATGTTGAGTGGAGTTGTCTCCAAGAATAATTTTCAAATTGGACTCCTTGTCTACCAAATTAGAGAGAACCTCCTTATATACATAGAAATCATAAGAGGACCCACTATCAACCAACCAAATATCCCAAGTATATGGAGGAGAGGAACTAGGAAGTGCATAAATAAGGATATATTTAGATTTATTATCAACATTACTTTCATACGTGGAATTCATTGACTTCTTTTTTAGGACAGTGGTCTTCTTCATGATCATTCATATCATCTCTTATTCTTCTTGCATCTCTCCCATTACAATCATTCCTTTGATCATCTCCTCTTCTTCAATTATTGAACCTGATATTGTTTCTTCTAGTGTTGTATGATGGAGCATTGTTCTTCTCAAGGAAATATCGAGCATAGTGACCTTTCTTGTGACAATTGAAGCATTCAATGTGTGATGATTCCTTATCTCTTCCATTCCTTCTATTAGAATTTTTAGGAGGCTTCCTTGAACCTGATGAACCTCTTTTTCTTTTATTTTTCTATGAGTGACAAAATTAGTGGGTTATCCTTCTTCATGATTTTGTATCCTGCCTCTCAAGATCATCCTTGATACTTCTTGAGAGAGTTTTCAAACGAGATCATCAAATGATGGGAAATTTTTTTTATTTATTATATTGGTAATGAAAGTTTCCAAAATAGGAGGGAGACCTCTAAGGGTTACCACTACCAACTCCCTTTCAGTCACAATTTTTCCAACTCTCTACAATTGATCTCGAAGATGGGATATCCTCATAATTAAGGAATGCACAAACTCTCCTTTATTCATCTTCATATATTTATGTTGATCTTTCAAGGAGATGATTTCATTCAAATTTTTTACTTCATACATTCCAACTATCTTATCATACATGTCCTTAGACTTCTTCAAATTCCCAACGTATGAAATTAAATGATCTTGTAAACCATCATTTATAATATTATTTTCTTTTAACTCACCTTTATTGTACTTTTTTTTGGAAACAGCGGAATAATTTAATGGAGGCTTAGGAAATTTTCCTTGTATGTATTCCCAGACATCATTTTCATCAGCTATTATTTCCAATTTGATCTTCTAAGCAACAAAGTTAGATGAGTCACCCAACTTCTCATTTTCCTTGAAGTAAGAGGTAAACATAATGAATTGATTAGATAGGCTCCTTCAAATTTCCAAGGATGATTTCTTCAACTCTTGTGTCCTTTAGGCGTGTCCTTCACCTTACCTCTAATACCATGTTAATTTTTCCACTGCTCTATGCTATATCAATTACTTTAGCCCAATTCAATTCTTCATTTAGCAATATTTTCCACAATAATCAATTCTTATGAATAAAAAATAATAATTGAAGATAGAACAATAAATGAAATCACAATAGGAGATATTCAACACATCAACAAGAGACACTTATTTGGTCAAAGACTGGGGAAAAACCCCAAAAGGGGGTAATTAAAGATAGAATATTAAATGCAATTAAAATAGGAGACAATCAACACATCAACAAGAGACATTGATTTGGTAAAATACAAGGGGAAAACCCAACAAGAGGGAAAACACTATGAAATTATTCTTCTATTAGATTTTCATAAAATGTTTAGTATAGAGTACAATGAGTAATATCAATTAACAAGAGTCAAATTCAAATGATTTGACTACAAACCAATTCAACCAACCATAAATCCAACATACCAATGATGAAAAATAAAATATGTTCAACAGTTATAAATCTACAATTTTGTCCAAGTCAACAATAGTCAATGTGCCTTAACTAGACCCCAAAAGTCAATGAAAAACCCCCCAAAGAACTCAGTAAAAGCTACAATAAATGCGGCCTTAAATGCTAGTCAAAATCAGCCCAAAAATGTCAAAGATATCTCATTCAAACTTGTTCAAAGTATGAATTTTTCTCTACGGTCAAAGTCTGCAATTTTCATGTGGTCAATAGTGGTCAAACTACCCAGATATTCGCATTCCTTGTGCCAGTCAACTCGGCCTTAAGAGATCGGACAGTTTCCAGTAAAAAGAAGTCAAATGGAGGAGTCAAACTCGATCAAATTGATGTTAGAAGATTCCAGTAGAATAGTCAACACAAAAAAGTCAAAGATTCCTAAGAGAACCTCGCACATGTGAAGAGAATAAGGTTTCCTCAGACCTATACGAATTAATCAAATAAATAAAGAGAAGAAGAATGTGTTGTTGTGATATCCAAATGAGCTTTAGGTCGCTTGTATTTATAGCTGTTGGAGGAGGGACAATTTTTCATCTAGGCCTACCTGAACAAATGTCATATTGTGGGATTTATACCAAAAATACAGTTTCCCTTGTCCAAATATAGTGCTTCAAAGGAATATATTCCAATGATTGGAATTTTTCATTGAGCTTCCAAATTAACAACATGGAATAAAGAAACATTTTTTAGTTGAAAGAATTCCATAGCAGAATGGAGTGGTAAACAGGAAGACTTGAACCGTACAAAATATGGCTAGAACAATGTTGAATGAATCAAATCTATCAGATATATTTAGGAGAGAATAAATTGGAAACACGGTCTACAATTTGAATAGAGAGAAAAAAAAAAGTTAATGGAAATCAAACACCTTATGAACTATGGAAGGGTAAACCAACAATGATCAAATACTTCAAATTTTTTGAAAGAAAGTTATACGAAAGGAGACATGATAAGGATTTGGGAAAATTTGACTCTAGAGCTGATGAAAGTTTCTTTCATGGTTTCTCATCAAGAAGCAAGGCTTATAGATGTTACACTAAAACATTTCGAAATTTTTAAAAAGTACAAATGTTAAATTAGATGAATCAAGGCCTCAAAAGGAGAAATCATAAACAAATGAACATATAGAAGGGAAAAGTTGCAAGGAACAATAAAAAGAAGAAGAAGAAATAGAACATAAAGATATAAATATGCCATTTAGATTCATGTAGAAGAATCATTCATAAAATCTAATTACTGGTGATAAATATATGGGAGTGCATATTAGATGAATGTTAGCAAGTGAAGCAGAACATGCATATTTCTCCTTGATTTCTAAAATTGAGCTTAATAAATTCATAGAATCTAGTGAAGGTAAGAATTAGATTGATGTTATAAAATAAAATATAGACCAAATTGAGAAGAATGAGACATGGGAACTTGTTTCACTACCAAAAGATAAAAATTTGATTTACACAAAGTGGGTTTTCATAACAAAGTTGAATGAAGATGGCCAAGTAATAAGAAATAAATTAAGGTTAGCTTGAAAAGTATATGCTCAAGTTGAAAGTATTGATTTTGAAGAAACCTTTCCAATATTGCAAGACTAGACATTATTAGAATGTTTTTATCATTTTCATGTTTCAATTGCTTCAATGTTTATTTGATGGATGCCAATTCATCCTTTCTCGATGGAAATATAGAGGAATAAGTATACATTGAACAACCATAAGGGTTATTATTATCATAAAATAAGGATCATATTTGTAGATTGAAAAAAATATTGTATGGGATAAAGAAAGCTCCCTGATATTAGTATTCAAGTCTTGACAAATATACACAACAACAAGGATTCAAAAGAGGAATTGTTGACAGTAATATCTATGTAAAATACAAAAGGAGAAAATTAGTTGATTGTTTTCGTTTATGTAGATGATATCATTTTTGGACGCAGTATGAAAAAAGTGTGAAAAGGGTTTGCAATGGAAATGTAAAAGGAATTTTAGATTTTTATGCATGGAGAACCATTCTTCCTTTATATATATATTTCTCAATCCAACAAGGCATATCATTTCATGAACCAAGTATAAAGGAGATGTTGAAGAAATTTAGAATGTAATATTGTGCATTGTTGAGCACGCCCTTGGTCACAAATTGTAAATTGAGTAAATATTGTAAATCTCTAGAATCAAATCAAACATTATACAAGTCAATGAATGGAAACCTACTATATGTGGAAATATTAGGGCCAAAATTTATGCAAACAATAGGTTTGGTTGCATAATTTCAAGTTGCACCAAAATAAACTCATGTGCAAGTAGTGAAAATAATATTTAGATATTTGAAGGGTGCCTTGGACATTGGTTTGTGGTACTTAAGAGGTGAATAATATACTCTAACAAAATATACAAATGTGGATATGGTAGGTAGTCTTGATGATAGGAAAAGTGCAAGCAGAGGAGCATTATTTCTAGGAAATAGTCTAGTGTCTTGGTTGAACAAGAATATTCTTCATTTTCTCTATCCAAAATAAAGGCCGAGTATATATCAACAACATCATGTTGCACACAAGTTATTTGGATGAGTCAAAAATTGAGGGATATTAAGGTAGAATATGTAATCCAATTTCAATACTTTGTGACAACACAAGTGTAATAAAACTATAAAAAATAGCAATAATGTTATACACTTGAAAACAAACCATATTCCAATCAATTATAGTTTTTTAAGAGAACAAGTGGCGTAACAAAATGTCAAGTTGGAATGTATCGCCACCAAAGACGAGATTACAGATATTTTCACAAAACCTCTTCCCAAAGATACATTTGAATATATCAAACAATAATTGGGAGTAGTATCTATCTCATCACTAAGTTCTTAAGGATAAGCACAAGTTCAAGGTGAGAATCCCTTTTTCATTGATGTCAAAGGGGGAGATTTGCAGACAGGGGGAGTATTGCAGCAAGGGGAATAATTATTTCTATTCCTTGTGGATTATGTGTTTCATTGTAGGATTTCCATCAATGACAAAGGGGGGATTTTTGAATAAATTGTTTCAATTGATGTCAAAGGGATTATATCATTGATTTTATATATAATTGTCCCAATATATTAAAAATGGTTTCCCATGAAAAGGAGAAGTCAAAAGGTCAAATGGTGATTTCAAACCCATGGTTTAGAATGCCCATGGTATTTTTCCACAATATTTTCCCATGGTATTTGGAAAAGTGAAATAAAAATGAGAATTAATTATTTAATTAGTGAATTGACATTAATTTTGAATTAAAATGTCTTTTCATGAAAGGTTATGATAATGCATAAAAGGAGAAAACATTGGAAGAAAATTTTGCCTGAGAAAAAAATGTAATATGTGGAGTGAAAAAGTAATCTTGGAATTTTCACTATAACTTTTTTCTAAGTGGTTTCAAATGGTGAAATTTTGAGCATATTGATGAGAGATCAAGGAGAACATTTAATTAAAATTTCATATATTGGTTCGTTATATTTTTTCATATGTGTGCTATCAAAGTTAGGATTTTTGAATGGTCCTCAAATCTACTTCAAACGAGTCATCTCAAATTTTTTTCTATAGATTATTTTTGGGAACATTTTAGATAGTGAAGTGTTGAGGAGATGAATGTGGGATATCTAGGTACATGTGATCAAAATTTTAGACATTGGTTCATTATACTTTATGAGATATGCCATGTGTAAATTAGGGTTCCAAAATGCTCCTAAAATTAGTTTCAAACAAGAAAACTTGGCATTTTCACTATAAATTATTTTATAATACATTTAAAATTGTAAATATTTTAGAGATATTTGGAAACATTTATCCGTACTTGATATGGACTTATGTAGGAATGCAAAAAAATACAGATGTAAACATAAACATATATATGTAGCATAAATAAATCTTCACTTCATTAATATCAAAGAACTGAAAAAGTCTTACATATAGAATGGAAATAAACTAGCTTGGGTGATTGTAGCTTATCTCTGAGAAGAGTTGTGGCGGATACATGCCTCTGAACTATGTTACAATGAGGCTCAATGGCCTTTTTATTATTGAACAACAAATGGAAACCCTAAACAACCAAAACCCTAACCCTAGGAGAAGGAACACCAATATTTTGTGGGCCTCGTTGGGGTTAGTTGGGAAGCCAACTTCCTGGGTTTGTAACTTGTTCATATGATTTTCATTTGGCACGTATGATACCTCATTAGAAATTTCTCTCTAAGTAATACAGGAAATGTGACAAGCCCCTACCTAAGGCTATGGGCTTGTTGTGGACCTCAAAAAAACGCCGTTTAGGGGGTCAAAATAGCTCCGGAAGTCTAGGACTTGAAAACTGCTAAAATCCAGAAAATTGATGAAAATACTAGAGGTATAGGTGGAATAGGTGGGTGGCTATCAATATCCACCTGGATTATTCCTCCCCCCTTAGGAATAAATGGTCCCTGTTGCGTGCAAAGCCTGCATGAGGTGAGGAAATTTCTGTTGAACCTAGTCCCTGGTGAGCCACTTTCCCTAGTTAAGGAGTTGGATTTCTTTGACAACTCGATATAGATGGATCCTCTATTGGTAAGTATTTTTGATAATTTTTTCCATGATCCTATAAATTTTTTCATGTTCAATACAGCTTGTGTTGAGCTTTGTTGGTGTTAGATGCTCAACAACATTGAATATGTCCAATAATGGGGGAAAGTATGGTTATAGTCGGTCCACACTGAATATTGGGTGCAGGTCGAGGAATGGTGGAATGATGATCTCGAAATAATTTTCCTCTACAACCTTAGTGATGATGTAAGGCCCATATCAGAGTGGGTGAAGCTTGTGGTGGGCCCTAGCAAGGTTGTCCTTCTACAAATGTAACCAAACTTTATTGCCCACTAAGAACTTGTGTGGCACCCAAATCTTATCATGACATTGATTTTACTTAGCATTTTCTCTGTCCAAAATTTCATGGACCTATTGGAATATGTGTTGAATTCTCTAAATGAATTTTTTAGCCCTGTCAGCTTCGGAATAGACATGAGTCTATTATTCCTGAGTGGCTACAAATGGTATGGAAACCAATGGGACATAGTGGTAGGCATCCCAATCCAAAATTAAAGGGTTTATGGCCAGTTGATTTATGGAGAGATTTTTTGTAGCTATGTTGGACATAGGTGAGGATCTCATCCCATGTGCATGGGTGCTTCAAGTTTTACATGAGTAGGATGTGCATAATCATCCTATTGATGACCTCTGTTTGGTCATCAGTTTGGGGGTGGAAGGTCATGGATTTAATGAGCATGGTATCCAACAAAGGCTTGAACATAATTCACTTAGCAACTAGTTGTCCCAATATGAGATAATGGACTATGGGATCCTAAAGTGTACCCATACTCTCTCAAAGAATAGTTTTTCAGTGGCTTCTGATGTGATACTCTTCTTGTAGGCTGCTATAATGGCCATCTTAGACAATTTTTTGATGACCATGAAAACACATTCATTGCCATATTTGGTAGAAGGAAGTCCTAACATGTAATCCATGGAGATGGATTCCTAGGGTCAGCTAGGAGTAAGCAGAGGAGTATATAGGTCTTGCTTCTTGATTGTAGGTTTGGAAATGAAACAAGAAGTGCAAGATCTGATGTACTTTCAATATCTTGTCGAAGGTTCTGCCAATAAAAGTACTTTTGCATTACTGCCACTATCTTCTCTACCTCAAAATTTCCAACGACCCGACTGTAGTGTGACTTGAAAATCATATTTTCATGCTTCCTTGAAGGAAAACATGTGTGTACTAGGTGGCATAACATTGTGTCTTGGAGGTGAAACTCTAAACTTTCTTACTTTCCAGGAGCATCTAGTATGTAGTGTTGAATTCTAGATCACTCTTGTAGAGATGTGGCCATCCTGAAGTCTCATGTCCACAAGAGTCGAGCACACATTAGGGGATTTTTGAGGTCTAAAATGGGCCTACTAAGGAAACTATAAAATAATAGTGGAAATAATAAAATAATATTTGATTAGATCATCAAATTTTAGAGGGAAAAAAAAAATAAAAAACTACTCTTTCAACTCATATTTTCAACTTATCTCCCAAAGTTTTTACTCAAATTTCGAGCGAGAGTAATAGTTGGATGATAAATTTAATTCCTCATCCAATGAGTACCCATGTTGCATACTTTGGATGGGTCCTGCTACATGAAAAATGAGAAATACATGAAAAACATGATTGCAATCACGTTTTTTTTATGTATTTCTCATTTTTCGTGTAGGAGGGTCCATCGAAAGTATGCAACATGGGTACTCCTTGGATGAGGAATTAAATTTTGCATCTAACAAGTACTCCCGCTTGAAATTTGAGAAAACACTTTGGGAGATGAGTTGAAAAAGTAGTATTATTATTTGATTATTTTTTAATCTTTTTACCCTTTCACTAAAAAAATGGTGAATCATCCCCCATGGTTGACATCATCATCCTATTGGTTCTTAAAAATTTTATTTTTGTTGTACATTTTTCTTAGGAGGCACATTTTAGACCTCAAAATTACCCTAATGATGGCCAATTCCACAACCAGTGGTCAGTTGAGGCAGTCTCCAACATTATTGATGTTTCCCTTCTTGTACTTAATTTTCAAATGGAATTTTTGCAGATATGTGGACCATTTCTGATGATGATCATTCTACAACTTTCCTTGTGTTTGTATGAACTACAAGGGTGGGTGGTCTGTGTGGATGATCATTTCCTTCCCCATAATGTAATGCTTCCATTGTCGTCAGGCCTACACAATGGAATACATCTCCTTGTCATAGGTGGTATACTTTCAGTCTGTATCTAAAAGTGTCTCACTATGATATGCCACCAAATTCCCCTATTGGGTAAGGACTGCACCAATGGCATATTTAAAGGCAAATGTCTTAATTTCAAATGGTTGTTGCAGTTTTAGTAATGTGAGCATTGGTGCAGAGCAGAGATGATGTTTAAACTTGACAAATTCCTTCTATTGGGATTCAAACCAAAAGTATGTTTATTTCTCTTCACCCTTGGTAAATTGACTCAAAGTCCAAGTGATATGAAAGAATCTCAACATGAACCTGCGATAGAAATTGGCAAGACATGGAAAGTTGCAGAGTTCTGGTAGAGTCATTAGGCCTGGCCAATCCCGAATAACTTGTATCTTGGTTGGGTCCACATGCATGCCACACTCATCAATGATTTACCCCATATATTGAACCTAGGTCATACCAAAAGTGCATTTCTCCAAATTGGCACACAATTTGTGTTGTTGCAGGGTTTGGAGGACCTACCGAATATGGTGTACGTGCTCTTCCCAACTATAGCTAAAGATCAGGATGTCTTCTAGGTACAATACCACGAATGAGTTGGTGAAGGGATGCAATAGGTTTCCCATCATCTGTATGAAGGTTGTGGGGGCATTATTCAACCTGAAAGGCATGTTCAACCATTCGAAGAGGCCCTCTTTGGATTTAAAGGCAGTATTCCACACATCAGAGGGTTCTAATCGGTACCTGGTGATAAAATGACTTCAAGTCAATCTTGCTGAATTATTTGGCCCCCTTGAGTTGGTCTAGAAGGTCATAAATCCATGGGATTGGATACCTATTCCAGACAGTGATATTATTCAGAGCTCGATAATTAATACAGAGCCTCCAGGTTTCGTCCTTCTTCTATACCAAAACTATCGGGCTCCCACAAGGTGATGAACTTGGCCTGATGTTCCATTTCTACAACAACGCCTGAATCTGCCTCCTTATTTCATCATTCACCAGAATAGAGCATCAGTAGATAGGTCCATTGGGCAGCGGCGTGCCCAGGGTCATATCAATGGAGTGCTTTACCTAAAAATGTAGGGGTACCCTTATGGGTGAGGTGAAGATGTCCCTGTACTCCTCCACAACCTTATCCATATGTTGCTTCTATGTGGATGAGCCTTGTCTGGAGGTTGTGTAGGTGGCCACAATATTCTTCTTTCCCTAGGTGTGAATCATAAGGAAGAAAAATTTCTCGGTCTGAGAAATGATCTTACTGCATTGCTTCACATAGATCAAAGAGATGGCGGTAGGCAGTGCTACCTCCAATATCCTGTAAAACTTATTTCCCAAAGTGATAATGATCCAGATGGCTCCAGAAAGGCTCAAATGTTAAAGTTCTCAAATCTAAACAACATTGATATCAAGTTGAATATATAAGTGCCTGCCATTCACCAGTGATCAAATTATGCTCTTTCATATGGTTGATAGGGTCCTAGGACAAATTTTTATAGTCTCAATAGGTTTTCAAATAATCATTTGATCATTGGTTAGTATATCTAGGTCATTACTACTCCTTTTATTATCATGGTCAATCAACATCATCATGGTCAATTCATTACTCCTTGGAAGAGTGTCATGGTCATATTGGTCACCATTCTGGTTATCATTCCATATAATGTCATCATTAGGTCATATTGTCAAAATTCATGTAAATAGATCATGTCATTATCAAAGTCACCATTAGAGGGAGGAATAATAGGGAAAAGTGTTCTATTATGATCTCTAAAAAAAAATGATCTTTATTAAGATGTAAATATGTGTAATAAGGTTTGAAGCCGCAGTACACAAGCAATCAAGTAAATTTTTGAAAAGACAAGGTGGGGCCACAACACCACCAAAGAGAAAAATCAACCTCTGGCCATTAAAAAGAGAAACAAAGCATATAATTTTATCATTTCTCTCTCATAATACATTTCTCCACCATAGGATTTCATCCCAGCCATCAGAGAACCAAACTTCTCCTTGAAAAGATGAATTTCCTTGTTGTGCTACACTTTTCTCCAAGGTGTTGTGTTTTTCTAAAAGGAACCAAATTTTTATTTTCCATAGGTTTCTTCATCAGCTAAAGGTTCCATCTCATCAAAAACAAGTAAGTGGGTTAAATTTGTCTCTCATCTACCTCTCATTAGCTTCATTTCATGCTTCAAATCTTAGGAAATCACCCTCTCCTAGGGTTTGTTGTATTTTTTAGTCTCATAGCATTTTTGGGTCCTTTACTGTGAAAAAACATAAAATTCAGACTCAAATACCCTCCCTCACCTTCCATACACCTTCCTTGACACTTCCCCTCATCCCTGTCCCTTATTTTCTTCATTTTCCTACAAACCCTAGCCTACATTACACTTTCTTAAGCTAGGACTATGTTTTTCATTTTTATACCCATTCCCCTCACTCATTTCCAAACATTCCACCTCCCTACACTCCCTAACATCTATCTGTACCCCCAAAATTTTCCCAATAATTTATACACCCTCAAACCCCTTCCTCTTCCTCCATTCCTAAAACTGCCCCAAATCCCTTATTTTCCTAAACTAAAACACTAATTTCCCTTCCTAGTGAGTTAGGGTTTCACATGGATTCAAAGACCAATGATCGAAGGAAGCATAAAGGAGTTCATATCATTAGATATGAACCCACTAGAGTACAGGATATCATGGCTTCACCATTTCTCAAGATGTCATTCTCGGATGTAGGTTGCCCTATTTTTTGCCAAAAGATTGAAGAATTGGGTTTCAGTGATAAATTAACAAGCACCTTTGCTACTAGTCTAAGGAGGGATAAGGTAACCATTTCAGGGTTTTTTTTTACTATTTCAACAGAGGCCATTGCTATAGCCACTGGGATACAAAACCATGGATAGATTTGGTTCAAAAGCAGAGACCTAGATATTGAAAATTACAAGATGTTTTTTAAGCCTCCATACAAAGCTAATCCAAAGCATAATTTTCCATTTAGACACTTGGTTAATAAGTATTCCCCTCTCATGAAGATGAACATGAAATATTTCACATGTGAGTGTAGGTTTTCAAGGATATATCAGTACCATGTTAGATTACTAATGCATTTCACAAGTGTTAAAGCTATTAACCTACCTCACTACCTCTATAGAAGCTTGGTCAAAATGGTAGAAAAAGTAAATAGTAAAGGGAAAGATCATAAATCAAGCTTGTTCCATCATGGCTTGGTGAAAATCATTGTTTTCCATGAGCTTACACACGTCAACTTGTCTTGGGATGGATTCATGTAGTCAACCCCTCTTTTGCTTACTCCAATTCAATTAAGCAGTTAGTCTACACCTTTGACTTCACCAAGACAACAGGAAGTGGGTTATACAAGAAAACCTGTAACAAGAACACCTAGGGATGAGGTGATTAAAACATATACCAGAGGAAACGGGTTGATTTTTTCTACTGGCAGTGTGGAAAGGGCTCAGACTACATCAGTGGAAAAAGAGACATCAACACATCAGAATGAGGCACCATTGCAAGAGGAAGAACAGGTACATTTTGACACTGGCATGACATACCTAGAGATGCATGAGGAGGAAAATCACCAGAGAAGATTATCAAAGAAAAATAAGTTGAAATCAGAGACCTCAAGGACAAACTATCAAAGGCAAACTTAATGATTAAATTTCTTCAGCAAGAGAATATGCAGCTGCAAGTAAAACATCTCATGCTTAGTAAACCCAAGGCAGATCTGGAGAAGGAGGATGGAAAAGGTAAATTAGTGATTGATGTTGATGAGCTTGAGGATCAGGAAGTTCAAATCAAACCAAGGAGTCCAATAACGAAAGGTATCAATCGGAATGAAGAACAAGAAACTAAACCATCTCCATCATTAGATCAAGAGGATTTTCATGATTTGATTGCAGCAGAAATTGAAAAAGATAAGGAATTTAGGCTTGACAAGGTAAATTTTCACTTGGATAAGATTCTTGAGAAGTCCAACAGGAACAACAAGCTCCAAAGGCACATGGTCATGCACTATTGCACCAGAACGGGATTTCTCAAATCAAGATCAAGAGCTTGAAAAGGAAATTGAGGAAAACCCTAATTACGCAAAAGAAGAAGGATAAACTTGATTTGTTGTATGAGGCCTATCTCATTGCCTAACAAATCATTTTTAAATTTCAAGGGGAAATTTTGGACCATTTTTTAAGACATTTTTGAACATTTTGAAATTTTAGTGACTTTTGGCTAAAACAGAAAAACATAGTCAGCCAAAACCGTAGCGCCTTGGGGTTGCGCTCTTCCCTTAGGGCTCCAAATCACCAAAACTATAAATTTTTCGATAGATTATGACCTGCACATATCTTATGTACATTTTTTGTGCCATGTCAGCATTCAGGGTGGAACAAAATTGCCAAAAACATGCCAAAAAACCACTTTCTGCGACTTTTTTCAGCATGGCGCTGCACTTTTGGAGTAACCTTGGGAGAATCCTTTTTTATAAACCTTGAATATTCCATTTTTCTTGCTTAATGACTATATGGGTAGCTATACATCCTAATATTTCCAATGGTACCTTCAGATCATCATTCGGAGCAAAGGAAGTCTCTCAAAATTTCCCTACAAGTTGGAATTGTGCTTTTCCCAAATGGCGTTGTGTTTTTCCCTGAATGTGTTGCGCTTTTCCCTGGAGGTAAAATTTTCGAGTTTTATCAGTCAAAATTGGTTTCTCATGATTTAATTCATCTTTTTTTGAATTTATATGATGTAAATGAATGTAATTAAGCTTGTTACTGCAAAATTTGATGTAATTATTGAGGTCATTAATGATAGAAAGGTTAGTCAAAGGCTAAAAGGAGAGTTTATTTTAACCTCCCTAGTCTTAGGTTTGATTGGAGAAATTTGTGTGAATTGTTCCTATCAAGAGGGATTCGACCCCTGAGAGAGGGGTAGATGGTTTTGGTCTATATGTATATGGTTTTCAGTCAAATTCGGGTTTGGACATTAGAGAGTAAAAGGCTTGGAGCTTTGTGTACAGTTTATTTTTGTAGAAATACAAGGCTAGTTGCAATTATTATATAGGGATTCATGTGGTATGATTTTGTGACAGTGTTTTCCCTCTGTAATTCACTTTTATGAATGATTAGTTCATCTTATTTCCATATCTTTTCTTTCAGTGATCTTCCCATAAGATGTTAAACAAAATTCTCAAAGTTTATGCTATGTTTTGGTAGGAATTTCATGTTTATGTTATTCATATTTTTATAAATGAACTCATTCTTGTCATGCTCATTTTGAACCTTTTATTTTCCACCCTAGACTACAATTGACAACCTCAAAGTGTCACTGAACATACCTGACATGCCCCTTTGTATCCCTGCAACTGAATACTTTTAGATCTAACCTAGTTTCCTTGACCTCTCCTCCTAATCTAGCAAAACCCCTAAATTTCAAAACCCTAGAGCTCAGGCCTAGCCTAATATATTTTACCCCCTTTAGTCACCTTGTTTAATGGAAGAGAATAGAGAGATCCCTCCCTAATTTGGTAGGGCTAGCTACCAAATCCTGAGTGGTTCGAGGTCACCTCCTTTGGTTTCCAATCTCAACCTTGGGACACTATGGAGGATAAAAAAATTTGCGTCGTTATGGGGATAGAAAGATTACATATTCCATAGGATTTCATTAAAAATTCATTGATATCTAGGCCTATGGGTGACAGGACTTAGTTTTCAAGAAGGTTTATTCCCATTTTCAGATCCAAAGTGCAGTTTTCAAAACTGGCTCCTAAGAAGTTTACAAGATCAAAACCTGATCCTAATCCACCATCTCGAGTTGAACACCTGAAGAGGATTATGAAGAAACAAAGATCACAACTCAAATAAGTTGACTCAAGTTCACCATAACTGGTAATAACTATTTCACTTCCTGTTGATTTGACTACTCTACAAGATTTACCTTTCGACATCAAGTTTGAGCTTTCATTTTTCATAACTAAATCTGAAACTTCACTTTCGTAAATAGTATATAATCCTGTAAAAAATGAATTGATTCCACCATATTTAGAGTTTGCATCTGAAACTGATAGGAAGGTTTGGTCACAATTTCACAAGCTTCAAAAATTGGCCAATAACTTGCAATACACCTTTGAGAAAGACTATATTCAGTATCAGCAATAAATATTGTTTTCTACTACATCCTTACCTTCATCATCTTATTTAGTTGTTGTAACATCTTCCACTACTTATTCATCACTTCCTCCAAAGACACCTCCTCAAGAATCAACTCCCATTGTTACTCCTGCACAACCATCTGCAACATTCATGGCGATATTTGGCCCTCTAATCCTACATGCCTAGCTCACTTCTTTACCTCAAGGGTATGGTCAAAGGCTCCCTCTATTTGATAGGAAAATAGAGGTTACAACCCTGCAACATATGGTGAAGGTCACTAATTTCATCAATGTTGAAGAGATCGACAACAATGATGCAAAGATGAGAGTAATTGCCCAAATATTTTCAGGAGATGTGAAGACATGGTTTTGTAATCTAACTCCAAATTCAGTTGCAAATACACAGCAGTTGACTAATTTATTTTTGGCTAAATGGGTGAAAAGAAGAATCCACTTTAGATTCTTGCTGGACATGATGCTTTGAGAAGACATCCCAATGATTTTGTGTGATATTTCACTGCTCAATTCAACAAGATTACAATTCAATTCCAAATTACATCAAGACTCCTCCTGGCTTGGATTTTCTCCATTATCTGGATGTCTTTGATCTCGACATGGCCTATCAGATGAGGGAAAGGAGTTCTACAACTCTCGAAGAGATGCAGAGAAATGCAGTGAGTGTGGAGGTGAATTTGATGATTAAGAAATCATAAATGAAAATAGAAAGAAGGGAAAAAATTAAAGAGGAGCCATCTACTTCTTAAGATGATAAGCTGGACCCTTTCTTAGAACTATGCAGAAGATGATGGATAGGATGACAGTATCAAATAGGCAAGCAGAAAATCAGATCCAGAATCCTAGTTTCCGAGGACAACAACAGCAACAACCTCATATTAGAATCAATCAAAGAGAGCAAAGAGGTCAGGATCAGCAAGCATAGTAGCAAATTAGAGCACCATTTTAGCAAAACTATGCTTAGGCAGTTGAGGAAGAAGGATATATTCTTGAAGAGAATCATCTTTTCGATAATGACGGGAAACCTATGTTCTTAACCGGAGATGAATAATACACTCAAGAACTTGAGGTTGATCAATCTGATGATCAGAAATTTGTTCCTTCAAATGATGATATGATAGCAACAGATGTTATTGTCAGTTTTTGCATCCTACCACCAGTGATCAAAATATCTCTTTTCACATCATATTAGGGTCACATTCTGAAATTTTTTTCATTCCATTAGGTCATCATGCAAAAATTTGGTCATTGGAGGCAATCCTAGGTTAGACCTCGCTCTTTTCAAAAATTTCATCACTTGCTGGCTCATTTCACCACTTTTATAAGTGTACCATCACCAAGAGTTGTCATTATTATTTCAGTCATTTTCATCATGGTTTCATTCATTCAGAGTTTCCATTAGGTATAAGGGTTTTCAAGGTCATCAAAAACAAAATTGAACCAGCCTGCACCAGAAATTAGAGGAAATGCAAGTCCCAAGACAATTCATGAAATTTCATCAAGTATGAGGCCATTTCAGCTCATAAACATCATGTCTCCATCATTTTTCAAGAAGTCATTCCAAGGGACAAATCATTCTCCACACATAGGGCTATTTTTGCTTCAAAGTATGTTTTTGACCAAATGGAGATGAATTTCACAAAACAAAAAGATGTTTTGTTAATAATATAACAAGGAAGACAAACCTCGTTCAGGTTTTACACAGGTGTTATGGTTTGGGAGAAATGTCAAAAATATAGTTGCTACAAGATAGTTGTTGCACTTCTAGTGTGACCTTGGGAAACTTAAATTTCTTCTAGTTGGAGTGTCCAAATGACTTTCTTGATGAATCAAATGATAACTAGACATAGCTATATTTCCAATGAGTTATCATGAGCTCAATTTGGAGTTTAGGAAGGCCTCCAAAAGTGGCATGCAAGAGCACATTGCTCTTTTTTTACCCCCATTATGCACTTTTTACCAATCTTGGGAGATTGACTTTTTGGAGGGTCAAAGCTTATCATTTTTGGAAATCAAGGACAGTTTTGGAAACTATATAGGACATGCTTTCTAATTTCCTATCCTAAGCTCAATTTGAACATTAGAAACCCCCTAAAAAGATGAGTTGAATATGGCACTGCGCTCCCGACCAGTGATTGATATTTCTGAATTTTTCTTAGTTATTTTGAGTTTCATCATGGAAAATCATATTTTTACCAATGTAAATGTAATTATGATGTTTTCTAGTTACCTAGGGAAAAATACATCAGGTAAATGTCTTTTTGAGGATTGATGAACCAATTTCACTAAAGTTAGTGATGAGTCAATTTGACCTCCATACACTCTAGGTTTGCAGTTCAAAATTTTATGGATCAACTCCACAACTCAGAGATTCGACCCCTGAGGTTGGGAGAAGTTTTTTCGTTTCTATATCTTTCACTTCTTTACTCATTTGACAGGTTGGATGTTTTTGTATTGATCAAAGATACTATTGTATTCATATTTTGGCAGGAATATATTGGATGAGTTGTAGCTATTCTTTTGGGATTCATGTGGTACTGTAATTTGGCATAGTTTCTTCTTCTATTTCATATGTATGAATGTTTTTTACTTTCCATGCTCATTCCAGTTCTATGATATGTTTAATTCTCAAGTTTGATAAGAAGAATACATCTTTTATGCTTTTTTTTGGGATAATCGCCATAATTTGTTTCAGTTTCTTTAGTTTAAAAAGAATTCATGTAATGTCATGCTCTTTTTAGCACCTCACTAGTCTAATCCATCTCACCTAAGAACCCTAAAGTGTTAGAGTGCCTACCTACCTTTCCCCATTAGATCCCTGCAATTATGATCTTATTTACCCTGACCTAGTTACCTCTTTGACCTAATTCACTCATCCAGCACCCAAATAAACCAATCAAAAGCCCTGTGCTACTATACCTAGCTTAAAACCTAATTGATCCAGCCATCTTGGTTGTGATCCCTTGGAGAGATCCCTCTCTTACCTAGTAGGGCTAGATACTTATCAAGAGCTTGGTATTTAGTTACCTTTTTTGGTCTCTTCTCAGCCTCGGAGATCCGGTGGAGTGCTAACATCTTGGCAACCATACTGGGGAAGAAAGTGACAGATCTTCCCTGGGACGACAATCATCAAAGTTTAGATCTGGTTGTTGATGGTGGACATTGATCAGGCACACGAAGGCTGAAATCATCCAACTGGAGACTCCAAATCAGTTTCTATATCAAATACAAAGACTCCACTGGAGGATGAACCTTGCCAAGGAATATGACAGGACAAAATGGGAAGATCAAGAATTCAACTTGGACTTTAATTCAAGACATCATGTTCTTTATCATGAAATATTTCTTCTCTTTTCCTAAGAATGTCGTGAAAGTTTTCCAAAATATATTATGTTTGATAAAATATCACGGACCTCCATTAGATTCCTTTCCTTTGAAGGTTGTAAATTAAAATTCCCCGTATGCCTTTGATCTTGGTCTAGACCCTTTTTCCAAATATTATGATTACCATATTAGAACTGATGTACCTAAAGAGATCAATACTAATCCTACAACTTTTGTACATACTCATACACCTCATAAAATTCCAGATAGATACAAACCACTCATCTTACCTCCTATACTACATGATTTGCCTGAAAAACATTATAAATATATTCCCAGGTTTGATGGAGAATATGGTAACGTCACTGCTAAGAAACACCTTCTGAGTTTTGAAAATTTTCTCGACCTTTTTTAGGTTGATGAACATGATGTTAGTATCATGATATTTTCTCTATCTTTGCAAGGTGAAGCCAAGGAATGGTTCAAAAACTTTCCAATTGCAAGTATTTTTTATTTCCATCAGTTTGTGAAAGTCTTCCTTGATAAATGGGTGATCAAGAGGAATCCTTTTCTGATTTTAGAAGAATATGATAATTTGAAAAGGCAACCAGGATAAATAGTGCAAAACGTTTTAGCTAAGTTCAATCAAGTATACCATTCAATCCCTGCTGATATAAAACCGCCTCTTGGTTCAGCCCTCTTACACTACCCGGATGCCTTTGATCTGGAAATGGAATTTTGATTGAGAGAAAGGGACATTACAACACTTGAAGAAATGCAAGACAATGCAATAGCTGTAGAAGCCAATTTGTTGGTCAAAAGGTTAAGATTGAAAGCAGAAGAAAGGGAGAACATAGAGAAAGAATGCTTGACATCTTCAGAAGTGAAGCTCAAAATTTTGGTAAGTACAATAGAGGAAATGATGCAAAATATCACCATGAGAGATGAATTTTTTGTTCAATATCACCATGTCTCACTTATTGCAGAAGAAGAAGAATTTGTTGGCCTTAAAAACAAGCTTGCTAATTCCAATTACCATATATCAGAAAATGATTGTTGTTTGTATTCATTTATAGAAAATCATGAAAATGGACTTGTAAATCAATCTATGGAGGAAACATCTGCTGATATAATTTGTGTGTTTTATGACATTTGTTATTTTGATGATTTTCCAAAGTTTGATCAGTATGATGATGATTATGTTCTCCAAATTGAGGCTAATTTTGCAGAGCAATCAACAGTTGGTTTGTGGGAGGAAGATGCTCAGTTTCAGCAACTGAAATGCAGTGATCAACCAATGCATATCTATGATGACAACGATGAGGAAAATGTAGAAAATTTTGAAATAAGTGAAGGATATTTGACTTTATGTTTCAATTTCTGAGAGAAAAGTTTTCCAAGACTAGAAATCAGCAGTCTTTCAGTTTTGATGTTGAGGTTGAGGAAAATAGTGAACTTCTTGAGCAAGCTATAATGAAAAACATTATCCTGGAACGATTGAGGAAATCATTTGCGGCATAGAAGCCTCCTTAGATATAGATTTGCAGTCACCGAGTTCCATTGAATTTCAAATTGCAGATGAAGGCTTGGAAGCTGAAACATATGATCAAATAATGCAAGATAATTATGTACCATTATGTTTTGAAACATTTTAGCTTTTAAAGGAAAATTTTCATAATGTCTACAAACCAAAGGATGAGCAGACTGTAGAAATTCATACAGTCTCATTAGAACCAATGGAAAATAGGTTGCAGCAGTCTTTTCAAGTTTTTCATGACCCTATAGCTGATGTATTGGATGACATCTGCAGTAAAATTCCTTCTCCATTAGCTAACTGTGAGACTGAAAAGAGTGTTGATATAAACTTGATCTGACAGTCGATTTCTTTGTCATTTTTAGCAGGAGTCTCATTACAAAGCTCATCTGAACATTTGCAGTCATATCAGGAAAGTAAGTGTAAAGATGAAAATTCATATTCATGTTATGAAGACCGCCTAGAATATAGCAGTAATGTATTAGATGAGCTGGAAATTAATATGTATTCCTATGAAGATCCTTTTACAGCATTCTTGAGGTCAGCCGGTGGGCTCATGCTTTGCAATTTAATTAATATTCAATTTTTTGACAAGTTTTCATGGGAGTTGCATTTTAGTAGAGCTCTCTTCTTGCTCATAAGTAAGCACTTGCGGAGAATTCAAACAAAGGTCAAAATTCTTACATGGTTACATTGGTTGTTCCATTTCACTTGATCAGGTGATCAATGGATCAGCCAGAGTGGGTGTGATGAATAAGCTCAATTCAGAGCATCTTTTTCAGTAGTATCTTCCAGTAAAGCTTGCAGTTAGTCTACAGTTCAGGTTGTCAGTTGTGTTTTAGTCTGAGTCAATTCGGTTTATTGAGTCAATTTTTCAATATTCATTTTGGATTTTAGCTTTTGACTCCATGCCCAATGGTTAGGCTACTTGGTCTACGGTGTTATTAACACCTCCAAGGAGCTTCCATCCCCAACTGGAGCCAATGTTAGTTTCATTTTTTGTATCCTACCACTAGTGATCAAAATATCTCTTTTCACATCATATTAGGGTCCCATTCTGAATTTTTTGTCATTGCATTAGGTCACCATGCAAAAACTTGGTCACTGGAGGTAGTCCTAGGTCAGACCTCGCTCTTTTCAAAAATCTCATCACTTGCTGGCTCATTTCACCACTTTGTTGAGTGTACCATCACCAAGATTTTTCATTATTATTTCGGTCATTTTCATCATGGTTTCATTCAGTTAGAGTCTCCATTAGGTATTAGGGTTTTCAAGGTCATCAAAAACAAAATTACACCAGTCTACACCATAAATTAGAGGAAATGTTGGTCCCAAGCAAATTCATGAAATTTCATCAAGTATAAGGCCATTTCATCTCATAAAAATCATGTCTCCATCATTTTTCAAGAATTCATTCCAAGGGACAAATCATTTGCCACACATAGGGCCAGTTTTGCTTCAAAGTATGTTCTGACCAAATGGAGATGAATTTCACAAAACTAAAAGAGGTTTTTGTTAATAATAGAACAAGGAAGAAAAATGTCTTTCAGTGTTTACACAGGTGTTATGGTTTGGGAGAAATGTCAAAAATATAGTTGTTACAAGAGAGTTGTTGCACTTCTGGCATGACCTTGGAAAATTCAAATTTTCTCCTAGATTTAGTGTCCAAATGACTTTCATGATGAATCCAATGATAAATATACAGAGAGAGATTTCCAATGAGCTATCATGAGCTCAATTTGGAGTTCCGGAAGGCCTCCAAAATTGGTCTGCAAGAGCACACTACTCTTTTTGCACCCACACTCTCCACTTTTTTACCAGTCTTGGGAGATTGACTTTATGGAGGGTCAAAAATTATCATTTTTGGAAACCAAAGAAATTTTTGGAAATTGTACAGGACATGATTTCCAATGAGCTAACCTGATCTCAATTTTGACATCAGAAACCCCCTAAAAATCTGAGTTGAAGATGGCGTTGCGCTCTTAACCAGTGACTGATATTTCTGAATTTTTCTCAATTTTTTTGAGTTTCATCATGGAAAACTTATGTTTTTACCAATGTAAATTATGGATTTAAATGTAATTATGATCCTTTTGAGTTAATTAGGAGTAAATACATTAGGTAAAAGTATTTTTTATGATGTATGAATCAGTTTCACTAAATTTAGGGATGAGTCAGTTTGGCCTCCCTACACTCTAGGTTTGCAATTCATACTTTTGTGTATCAGCTCCACAGCTCAGGGATTTGACCCCTGAGGTTGGGAGAAGTTGTTTCATGTCTATATCTTTCACTTCTTTACTCATTTCACAGGTTGGATGTTGTTGTATAGAATAGATATTGTTTCATGGAAATATGATGCAATATGTTGTCTTTGATGGCAACCTACTTGATGAAGTTGTCCTTGATGGAAACCTAAGTGATGAGTTTCCTTGTGATAAGAAACCTATGATTTAAATATGTAAAAAAATTTTATCTACAGGTCAAATCAAAAGTGATAGAGAAATGATAAATGTAATATCTCACAATGTATACGCAGGTTTGATGAAGAGAAGTCATGTATACACGCAGGTACAAAGAAGCAAAATCATGTATGCCTGTTGTGCTTTAAAATTATGATACTAGGGTGAATTACCATGGTATTAGCCCGTAGAATTTATCGTTGTGTCGTCTATTTGATTCCATCCAAGAATACCATCGGCAGTTGTGTGGTTTTGTCTCATGGTATTGGTAAAATCTAAATCAATATAAGGAGAAGAAGATAATAGTGCAAGGGTGTGCATGTGTAAGGGTTGTTACTGAATACTTCTCTTTGAAGTATATCTGCATGGGATGAACTCTGTTTTATTGGTAGATCTGAATCTATGTTGCACCCTTGGATACCATGATGGATTAGGATCTCTAGACCTGAAATTATTATGTACTTGATCTATTGAAGAGATGATTAGATCTATGACCTGGCACATGTTTTATGAAGTGAAGTGAAGAAATATGGGTAAGTCTATAAATCTGAAACATTCTGAAAAATTAATATTTACAGATCTATACGCTAGTTCGTCTCGGTGAAAGCGCGTATATACATGGCTTTGTCTTAGAAAAAGCGCATATGGAAGTCAGGGCTTTCTGAAGCTTATTGCAGAGGTTATTTGTTTATTGTTGCTATATTTCTATTGTATGTCAATAAATTATTCATGTAGATCTGGGTTGCTTGAATATTGTATACGTTGCTAAGTTGAATATGTACAAATCTTATCAATGAGTGAGTAAATATGTTTTATGTTGACTGACTGAATAAGGGTTCTGCAATACTGAAAAGATATTTGACTAAAAGCCTCAGATCTAATTCTGAGACTGATCATATTCTGAAAATACAGTATTCTCATATCTATATACAGGTTGGTGTGATGGAAAGCGTGTATACACACGGGTGCAGTAAAGTGGAGTAGCGTATGCATTTTAAGATAATAAGTGATCAGGGTTGAGATTGATTCTACATATTGATTCTGAAATCTAGGTTTATTACTGTGTTCTGGTTACATCGATCTCAATTTTTTGATTGAATTTTGGGTTAAGTATATTATTGACGATCTGTATGATGAGTTGTGTTGAAGCTGTGGGATCTAGTGTGAAAAATGATGAAAACGTGGTATGCAGTAATTTTGAGGGTTGAAGCCTTCAGTGTGGAAGAAGAAGATTCCTTCCAGTAGAAGTTGGTGTTATGTTTAGGGGGTGGAAGCTCCCTTCTAGTAGTAGCTAGTAAACGAGATAAGGGGGTTGGAGCTCCCTTCCAGTAGTAGTTGGAAAACGAGAGAAGGTTGTAGCCTTCTGCAGGTGGGTACCTTCGTGCTAGTATGAGTCTGCACCAATACAATATTATAAGTAGCTTTCCATATAATAAATATTGAAGACACAGACGACAGCAACGGTGGTTTTCTCCCGAATTGGGTTTCCACCTTAAATCTTGGTGTTCATTTGTGATGCTCTTGTGATAATTTATTATGTTACTACTGCACATATTTACTGCTTAACTATATGATGCATAACTCATAAGCTGGGTTAAGGAATATTTCTGAAAGTTCATCTATCAATAAATTTATCTCAGTATATGCAATTTTTGTTAGTGTATCCTCGTATATATGCTATTTGGGCTAATCAAAGTCTCATATAGAAATCAATAAGTGAAAATTAAAAGATTGTGATTATTGTAAATATTGATTCACCCCCCCACTTCTCAATATTTTTCCCAACAATTGGTATCAGAGCAGGTCCTTCTGAAGAAGCTTAATCGCTAGAAAGAAGATCAGCTAAGATGAGCAATCAAGATGGGACAGCATCTATCAGGCCTCCTCTCTTCAACAGAAACAATTTAATCTTCTGGAAGACAAGGACAAGATCCTATCTTCAGTCTCTTGGAGCAGATGTATGGGCTATAGTTGAAGGAGGTTATCAATATCTAGCTTCAGTTCCAATAGATCCAGTAGCAAGAAATAACTATGAAACCAATGCAAAGGCGGTCAATGCATTATTGGGAAGTTTGACTGAATCAGAATTTGTCAAAGTCATGCAGTTGAATACAACAAAGGAGATATGGGAAAAAATCATTCTGAGCTATGAATATGATGCCAAGGTAAAAAGTTTTAAACTTAAAACTCTCATAATACAATATGAAAAACTCAGAATGCATAATGAGGAAAGCATTTCTAGTTTCTATTTACGTCTAGATGATATTGTAAATCGTATGAGAAATCTGGGAGAACCATAACTGACACTACTCTAGTAGAAAAGGTTTTAAGATCTATAACTTCCAAATTTGAGTCAGAAGTGTCTTCTATTGAAGAGAATCAAGATCTACAAACTTTTACTATTGTTCAACTTCATGGGATTATAACTGCATGTGAAATGAGGAAAGGAGGTCCATCTGAAGTCAAAGAAGTTGTCTTTAGAGCTGCTACAAAAGGAAAGGAAGTAGAAGAACAAGAAGGATCAGGGTATGTTTCAGAAGAAGATGAGATAAATTTTGTAAAGAAGCTACAACTTGGCACTGGAAGGTTCAGAGGTAAGCTTCCTTTTAAATGCTTTTCTTGTGGAAGAGTTGGTCATTATTCTTCTAAATGTCCCCATAAAGATAAAGGAAAGGAAGTTGCAAAAGGAAATAAGAAATGGTTTATCAATAGAAAAAGCTATTATACTCATGAAGATAGTGATGGTCTATCAAATAGTGAAGAAGGAGAATATTTTCAAGATATTAGACTGCTCATGAATTTTGAAAACGACTCTAGTGAGGATAAAGATACTTTTATGGTGCTTTAGAAGAAAATTATTTTCTTGAAGAAATAAATCAACTCAAAATATGTTTGGAAGAAAACAAAATTTCAATAGATACTCTAAAGAATCAGCTTATAGAAAAGGAGAAGCACAATGAGAAATTAGAATGTGAAATAATAAGTCTAAGAAAGGAAATTTAGAAAGTGAAAACTTTAAACCTTAGATTCGCTAAAGGATCTGAAAACTTAGACGAAATTATCAAGGTACAACGCTCTCCTCTTGTAAATACAGGTCTTGGATATATCGAAGAATCCTCTCAGCCTTCAGCACCAATCTATCTAAATGCAGCTAAAGCCAGCCAGCAACATTTTGTCACTCAGCAAAAGAACAAAGAAACTACCCAGGTAAAGCATGACCACTTCAAATTAAGGAAGAACAATAACATAAATGTCAATTAGCAGGTAAACATAAACAGAAGGTTTCCTGATCTCAGAAATTTCTTCTTTAATGGACAATGTTTCTCATGTCATAATTTTGGTCATAAAGTTGTACAATGTGTTGCATACAAAACCATCATGACCAGAGAAGCTAGAAAGCAAAGAAATGAGACTGGAGTAAAGAAGAATACTTACAACAACTTTTCTCCTCTTCAAGGTGAAATTGAATGTTCTTATTGCAATAAATTTGGACATGAAGAATTTGAATGCAGGAGCAAACTTCAGCCAAAAGAACAGATACCCACAAATTCCAAGGTATGGAAAAATAAGGACTCACAGTTTGAAAGTTGTGGCATAGAATTGTTTTCATAAGGAGAAGAAAATCAATGGTACATTGATAATGGATGCTCAAAACACGTGACAAGTGATAATGATAAACTTCTTTAATATAATGCTTTAGAGAAAGAAAGAATGTTACTTTTGGAATTGGCTCTCCCACTATCAATAAGGGTAAAGGTTCTATGTTTCTAAAAGAAAAGGTTAAAGCTAACAATGTTATGTATGTGGATGGGTTAAAGCATAACTTTTTGAGTGTAAGCCAAATGTATGATAAAGGAAATAAAGTTGTCTTTAGTTCAAAAGAATGTGTAGTACGCGAACTTGACACAAGAAAAACTACAATAAAAGGAACTATAACACCAAGCAATCTGTATATATTGAAAGGTGGCCAAGAGCAATGCTACTTAGGTAAATCTACAGAAAATTGGTTATGGCATAGAATATTGGGACATTTGAGCTTCTCTCAAATAAGAAAATCTGCCAGACTTAAAGTTGTTCGTGATCTACCCAGCATCACTCTGCCTGAAAGTACCATATGCAAATAATGCCAATTTGGTAAGAAAACCAGGATGCAATTCAATGCCAAAGAAGGATCGGCAAGTAAGCCTCTTGAACTTATACATACTAATCTATGTGGTCCTGTAAGGAAAAATTCACCTCATGGAGAACAATACTATATTTTATTTATTGATGACTTCTCTAGAATGTGTTGGATCGGTTTACTAAAACATAAAGATCAAGAATTTGAAAATTTTAAGATATTCAAAGCTTTGGTTGAAAATGAATTAGATATAAAAATCAAATGTCTTAGATTTGACCAAGGAGGAGAATATATATCAGATGAATTCTTTGATATCTGTGAACATCATGGCATAAAAAGACAGTTTTCTGTAGATGGGACCCCACAACAAAATGGCATGGTAGAAAGAATGAATAGAATAGTTCAATAGATGGCGTGTGCTATTCTTGATGAATCTGTAACTCCAAATACCTTTAGGGGAGAAGCAGCACATACTGTAGTAAATATTCTTAATAAGGCTCATGTTCATGTGAATAGTTATAAAACTCCTTATGAGCTCTGGTATGGTAATCTTCCCACTGTAAAGCATTTTAGAGTTTTTGAAATCAAATGTTTTATCAAGAACAATGATGAAAAACTTGGTAAGTTTGAACTTAGGGCAGATGAAGGAATATTTCTTGGTTACTGTTCCAGAAGTAAAGCATATAAATGTTACAATAAAAAAAATTGGAAGATTGTTGAATGTATTGATGTTGTAGTTGATGAGTCTCTCACAGCTGCTAAAATGGAAATCAAAACAACAAACGAAGATGATGATGATGTATATTTTCCCTCATCAAATAGAAAAATTATAGAAGGAGAACCCAATGAAGCACCAGAAGGTGATATATCTGAAAAGGATCCATCCAGGTACGTTCAAAAGAATCATCCAGAATCTAAAATTCTAGGAGAAAAGGGATCAGGTGTCCAAACAAGAATAACTCTTGTAGGATCCCCTAGCTATCTGACATTCTTATCCACTATTGAAGCACAGAATATAAATCAAGCTATTAAAGATGAATTTTGGATTCAAGCCATGAATGAAGAACTTGATCATATTGAAAAGAATCATACTTGGGAATTGGTTCCAAGACCTCATGATAAAAATGTTATTGGAACAAAATGGATATTCAAAAACAAGTTAAATGAAAATGGAGATGTTATTAGAAAAAAAGCTAGACTTGTTTGTAAAGGGTATGCTCAACAAGAAGGTATAGACTTTGAAGAAACATTTTCTCATGTAGCCAGACTTGAAGCCATAAGAATGTTTCTTTCTTTTTCAAGTTTTCAACAATTCAAATTTTATCAAATGGATATAAAATCTGCTTTCCTCAATGGTGATCTAGAAGAATAAGTTTATATAGAAAAACCAGAAGGATTCATTCTGGGAAATGATGAAAAACCTGTTTTCAAACTTAAAAAGGCTTTATATGGTCTCAAATAGGCTCCTCGAGCATAGTACTATCGTCTTGAAAAATATTTTCAACAACAAGGTTTCACAAAGCTTGATCTGCTGACAGTAACTTATACACAAAAATAGAGAATGATAAACTATTGATTATTGTTGTGTATGTTGATTATTGTTGTGGAAGTAATGAAGAGTCCATGACTTATAAATTTTCTTTTGTTATGCAGCAAGAATTTGAAATGTCTTTACTTGGGGAACTAACATATTTTCTTGGCCTACAAGTACAATCAGAAACATATGGCATATTTCTATCACAAGAAAAATATCTCAAGAAAAATATGAAGAAGTATGGGATGGAAGACTACAAACCTGTGAGTACTCCAATGGTAACTGGATGTAACCTCATTTCTCATGATGATTATCCCATGGTGAATCAGCCAAAGTATAGATCCATGATTGGAAGTCTGATTTATATAACCAGGACAAGACCAGACATTATGCATGTAGTTGGGATTGTTGGACGATTCCAAGCTAATCCAAAAGAGTCTCACCTTTAGACTGTAAAAAGAATATTCAAATATATACAAGGGACTCAAGACTTTTGTCTATGGTATCCAAAGAACGTTGATCCCACTCTTCATGCTTACAGAGATACGGATTGGGCTCGAAGTATTGATGACCGAAAAATCACTGGTGGTGGTGCATTCTATATGGGGCCCCGATTAGTATCTTGGTTCAGCAAGAAACAAAGCTATATTGCCTTATCTATAGCAGAAGCATAATATGCGGTTTCCGCATCATGTTTCACACAACTTCTTTGGATGATGCAGACATTACAAGATATTCAAATCAAATGTTCACCTCCCATCTCCATTCTATGTGATAATACAAGTGCCATTAGTATCTCAAAAAATCTTGTTATGCATTCCAAGACCAAGCACGTTCCTATCAGGTATCACTTCCTACATGAACAAGTGCGTGAACAAAAGGTTAAATTAGAGTATGTTCCCTCCAAATAACAAGTTGCTGATATATTTTCTAAACCTCTTCCCAGGGAAGCATTCAAATACCTCAAACAGAAGCTAGGAGTTTTCTTTGCCTCTCTTATCAAATTTTCTTAATTTCAAAATATTAAATTCGATACACAGGTTTCATAAAGGCGAATCGTGTATATACGCGAGTTTCTATGAATAAAACCACGTATGGTTTTGTTGACATAATTTCTTTTGCTCAGTCTTCATAACAGTCTATGGTACTATTGGGTAAATCTGTGTTATTGTTCCAGTATTCATCTTACTGTACCTTTCCTTGATATTTATCTCCTTGATGAAGGTGCTTTTATAAATTGGTTGTTGAAGGTGTTCAGGATGCACAAGTTTAGGGGGAGCACTTGCCTTGATCGAAAAGGATGCATTGTCCGAATTTTGATTGGTTTTTGTGTTATGATCTCCTATTTGAGATTCTTTTTGTCATGGTTATATAAAGTCATATATGTTATTTGATGAAAAGGTCATGTTGATACCTATGATGTAAAATTTCTATATTCAGTCATGTAATGACTTGTTCAATTTTGTAAACCCACTTGGTTTGGTAGTTGAGTCAAAAATTGTAAACCCACTTGGTTGGGAAGGTGATTAAAATATGTAATTCCACTTGGTTGGATATTTGATGTAAGTATGAGTCCTTGGTGATAAAAAAGGTCATACTCGGTTGAGTTATAGAGTCATGTACTTCATTGAAAAATCTGTCTAAAGATTCATCATGAACTCAGGGGGAGCATGGCAATTTCAGTGCACATCAGATCTACAAAGCTCTTCTTTCTACAAGGGAAGAGAAACCTTGTTTTGGTATTGATCCACCCTTTACCCTTGATGTCAAAGGGGGAGAGTATCTTGGTGTTTGAATAATGGTTATGATTAATGTATCTATTTGTTGTAGTGATCAAACACCATCATGGTTTCCATCAAGTCCAAAGGGGGAGATTGTGGAAATATGATGCAATATTTTGTCCTTGATTGCAACCTACTTGATGAAGTTGTCCTTGATGGAAACGTAATTGATGAGTTTCCTTGTGATAAGAAAACTATGTTTTAAATATGTACAAATGTTGTATCTACAGGTCAGATCAGAAGTGACAGAGAAATGATAAATGTAATATCTCACAATGTATATGCAGGCTTGATGAAGAGAATTTGTGTATACACGCGGGTACAAAGAAGCAAAATCGTGTATGCCTGTAGCACTCTAAAATTATGATACCAGGGGGAATTTCCATGATATTAGCCCACAGTATTGAGCGTTATGTCATATATTTGATTATGTCCAAGAATACCATCGGTAGTTGTGTGGTTTTGGCTCATGGTATTGGTAAAAGCTAAATCTATATAAGGAGAAGAAGATGATAGTGCAAGGGATGCACCCTTGGATACAATGATGGATCAGGATCTCTAGATCTGAAATGACTATATACTTGATCTAGTGAAGAGATGATTAGATATGTGACCTGGTGCATGTTTGCTGAAGTGAAGTGCAGAAATCTGGATAAGTCTATAGATCTGAAACATTCTGGAAAAAAATAATATTTACAGATATATACGCTAGTTCGTCTCGGTGAAAGCGTGTATGGAAGTTAGGTTTTTCTTAAGCTTGCTATAGAGGTTATCTTTTTATTGATGCTATATTTATGTTGTCTGTCAATAAATTCTTCATGTAGATCTAGGTTGCTTGACTATTGTATATGCTGCTAAGTTGAATATGTACAAATATGATCAATGAGTGAGTAAATATGTTTTATGATGACTAACTGAATAAGGGTTCTGCAATACTGAAAAGATATCTGACTGAAAGCCTCAGATCTAGTTCTGAGATTGATCATATTCTGAAAATACAGTGTTCTCATATCTATATGCAGGTTGGTGTGAAGGAAAGCACGTATACATGTGGGTGTCGTAAAATAAAGTACCGTATGTATTTTAAGATAATAAGTGATTAGGGTTGAGATTGATTTTGCACACTTATTCTGAAATTTGGGTTTATTACTGTGTTATGGTTACAATGATCTCACTATTCTGATTGAAGTTTGGGTTAAGTATATTATTGATGATCTGTATGATGAGTTGTGTTGAAGTTGTGGGATCCAATGTGAAAATTGATGAAACGTGGTCTTCAGTAGTTTTGAGGGTTGAAGCCTTCATTGTGGAAGTAGAATATTCCTGCCAGTAGAAGTTGGTGTTTTGTTCAGGGGGTTGAAGCTCCCTTCCAGTAGTAGCTGGTAAATGAGATAAAGGGGTTGGAGCTCCCTTATAGTAGCAGCTGGAAAATGAGAGAAGGTTGCAGCCTTTTGCAGGTGGGTACCTGTGTGTTGGTATGAGTCTATACCAGTAAAATATTGTAAGCAGTCTTCCAAATAATAAATATTGAAGATAGAGACGACAACAACGGTTTTTTTCTCCCGAATTGGGTTTCCACCTTAAATCTTGGTGTTCATCTGTGATGCTCTTGTGATGATTTATTCTGTTACTAATGCACATATTTACTGCTTAACTATCTGATACATAAATAATAAGTTGCGTTAAGGAATATTTATGAAATTTCATCTATCAATAAAGTTATCTCAATATACGCAAGTTTTTGTTAGTGTATTCACGTATATACGCTAGTTGGGCTAATCAAAGTCACGTATAGAAATCAGTACTTTGGCATATTTTCTTCTTACTGAGTCACCCCCCCCCCCCTCTCAGTATTTTTCCCAACATCGTATTCAGATTTTGGCAGGAATATATTGGATGAGTTCTAGCTATTGTTTTGGGATTCATGTGGTATTTTACTTTGGCATAGTTTCTTCTTATGTTTCATATGTATGAATGTTTTGTACTTTCCATGTTCATTCCAGTTCTATGATATGTTTGATTCTCAAGTTTGATAAGAAGAATACATCTTTTATTCTCTATTTTGGGAGAATCACCATAATTTGTTTCAGTTTCTTCAGTTTAAAAATAATTCATGTACTTTCATGCTCTTTTTATCACCTCACTAGTTTGATCCATCTCACCTAATAACCCTAAAGTTTTAGAGTGCCTACCTACCTTGCCCCATCAGATGCCTGCAATTTTGATATTATTTTCCCAAGCCTAGTTACATCTTTGACTTAATTCACTCATCTAGCACCCAAATCAACCAATCAAAACCCCTATGATACTATACCTAGCATAAAACCTAATTGATCCAGCCCTCTTGGTTGTGATCCCTTGGAGAGAGCCCTCTCATGCCTAGTAGGGCTAGCTACTTGGCGAGAGATTAGTCTGTAGTTACATTTGTTGGTCTCTTCTCAACCTTGGAGATCCAGTGGAATTCTAACAGCAGAGATGAAAGATTATCAGAGAGTTTTCCAAAATTCCCTTAGCTCAATGCAAAGGAAATATACTTTGAGGAACAGAAACGTGCCTATCACTTCAAATCAGAAGAGGCCAAATTCTCCAAAGGATACTCAGCCCAAAAAACTGACCTCTACAAATCAACAAAAAGAAAAGGAGACTTTTGCTACCAATAAGAGAAAGAACAATGAGGCATCAACCAGGAATCCAAAGAAAAATAAGGAAACCCAAACTATAAGTCAGAGAAAGGATACTATCACCAATGAACAGTCTGAAAGGAAGGATGTCACTTCCAAAGAGGTAGATAAATATCCCAAACTATTTATTTTATAGAATGAAATTTCCAAGTTGAAAGTTTCCATTCCTTCAATTAAAATGGTAAAGAATTATTAGTATATGTTTCATGTAGCTAAGATGCTCAAAGTCGACCAAACATCTGATATGGTCAATGTTAGCGATGATCATCCTGAGTTGTTGTTTAGCCTAGTTGTAGATGGAAGCTTACCTGATAGTGAAGCCCCACCATTCTACCTCAGTCTTAGAGTTCATGATTTCATCCTTCACAATGCCATGTTAGACTCTGGAGCATCTCACAATCTCATGACCAAAGCCATAATGGACAATTTTGGATTAGACGTTATCTTCCTATATCATGACCTTTACGCTTTTGATTCGGGTAGAGTGAGGTGTCTCAGACTCATCAAAGACTTCGTAGTGTCTCTTGATCAAATTCCCCAGAAGAATGTCTTTATGGATGTGGTTGTGTATGATATTCCTCCAAGGTATGGGATGTTTCTCTCGCAATCATGGGGATAAAATTTGAAAGGTACTTTGCATCTAAATTATCTTATGCTACTATACTGGTGTTCGGTCAACTCATAAAATTGTACTGAGAAAATAAGATGAAATACATGATTGATAGAAAAGAGAAACCAAAAAATCACCCTATACACTTTGTACATACTGACTTAGAGTCTTTTATTTTGTTTAATGATGATAGTCCAGTTGATATAGATAGTCAGCTAGTAGAGAATGAGGAAATTTCAGAAATTTTAGGTAGTGTTGGGGAATTTTTCAATGCATAAAAGACAGAACATAAAGTGAATGATTTTCAGCCAAGTACATCAACTGAGTAGACAATAGAATCAGTGAAATAAATAGATCTTATTGTGACAGCAGATCAACAAACAAAAAATGAAGATCAACCATCTGAATTTGAGCTTCTGGATGAAGAAAAGAGTCTTTGGACTATGGATTTTGACGGAGCAATGGGAAAGGTAGGAGATGGAATATGAATTTGGATTCATATCCCAATTAATCAGTCATGAAAGATTCCTCCCAATGCCAGACGTTGTTCATATAAAATTGCTTTTAATTGTTCAAATAATGAAGCCGAATATGAAGCTTTGATTGCAGGGCTTAAGATGCTTAAGAAATTAGGGGCTCAAAAGATTTCAGTTTATGGCGACTCCAAGTTGATTATCAAACAGGTAAAAGGGGAATACCAAGCCAAAAATTGAAGGATGCGAGCATATCACAATGTTCTCTTAGATATTCTCAAAACATTTTCTGAATATACTTTATTTGTGATTCCTAGAAACCAGAATTGTATTTTTGATTCTCTTGATACTGCAGCAAGCATGTTTAGAATTCTAATACATCAGGAAATATGAAATTTATGCTAAGAATCACCCCACTGTTCCAGATAACCTTTTGCATTGGAAAGTGTTTCAATATGAAAAGAAAATTAACATTTTTTGGCAAATGGAGGAAGAGTTTCTCACTTGTCATATTGATGATGTATTTGATGATCAGGGAATTAATGCTACAAAATTAGAGGTGTTATAACTGAAAGAAAATTCCATTCCAAGAGGTCTTTAACCTTTGTAAGAGCTCTTCGATCAAGATGATGTTGCGAAGAAACCAGCAATTATCCCCACTGAAGCAGGAGTTGAAGATATCAACATTGGCACAGCTGAAAAGCCCAAGATGGTGAATTTGTATAAATCCTTAACTCTAGAAATGAAAGGTAAATACAAAACAATTTTGGCTGAATTTTCATATGTGTTTGCGTGGGATTATTCAAATTTGAAGGTTTATGATAAAAGTATAATTCAACACACTATTCCTATCAAGCCCGATCAAAAACCTTTTCACCAAAAGCTCAGGAGGATCAATCCAAGATTGTTGCTAGCAATTTAGAAAGAGGTAAACATGTTTTATAAGGCTGGTATCAGTATCCCTCTTCGCTTTTCTAATTGGATTTCAAATCTTGTTCCAGTTAGAAAAAAGATGGGTGAAATTCGTTTATGCATTGATTTCTGGAATTTGAACAAACTGTCCTTAAAGGAAAATTATCCTCTCCCTAAGATGGACCACATCTTATAGAGGGTAGTTGGTGCCTCTAGAATGTCATTTCTTGATGGGTACTTAGGGTAGAATCAGATTTTAATGCATCTATATGACCGTGAGAAGACAACTTTTACAACACTATGGGGTACTTTTATGTACGCCAAGATGCCTTTTGGGCTGAAAAATGCAAGAGCCACATTTCAGCGAGCGATGGATATTTATTTTTCTAATGAAAAGGATGTATTTTTGGTTATTCTTCTTGATGATTTGACAGTTTTCTCTCTAATAGATGAAGATCACTTGCATCATTTGAGGATTGTTTTCCAAAGGTGCAGGAAATTTAGTATTTTGTTGAATCCAAGAAAGAGTTTGTTCTCCATGGAATAAGGTAAGTAACTTGGGCATATCATATCAAAGGATGAAATCCGCTGTTAGGTCCCTATATCACTAGTATAGCCCCTTATTATTGTTATTGTAAACCCCTTATTGTTATTAGTGTACCCTTGTAACCCCCATTTTGTTATTATTGTGCCCTTAAATTATTATTGTTAGGTCGGCTAGGATTACATTGTGGCCCACTAGGATTATATTATGGCCCCATGGACTCCTATATATAGAAAGGAGGTTTTGTGAATTGCATCATCCAAGAATTGATCATTCATGTAATGTATTGGAGGTTGCCCCCTCGAAGTGGCTTATTTCTAAGGCGTTGATATCTCATTTCTTCTATTTTTGGAGTTGGTTACATAACATTTGGTATCGGAGCTTTGGATTCTAGGGTTTCGCTGCTCCAAACAGGTCATCGTGGCATTTTCGCTATAACTTTTTTTCTACGAAGTTTCAGAAGCTGAAATTTTTAGGGTGCGAAGCCGAAATCCTGAGGAAGCTTGTCTAAAAATTTCAGACCTTGGTTCGCAATATTTGCGGAGATATCATCTGTGGAAGTCATGTATTTTTTTAAGCTCCTAAACAGGTCATCGTGGCATTTTCGCTATAAATCTGTTTCTACAAAGGTTCAGAATCTGAAATTCATATGGTACGAAGCTGAAATCCTGAGGAAATTCTTCAAAAAATTTCAGAGCTTGGTTCGCAATATTTTTGGAGATATGATCTATGGAAGGTAGTGCTTTTTCAGGCTCCTGAATTTCATCTCAAAGAGGTGATCGTGGGAAAAGTTTAATAACTCTCTCTCTGACTATTGGATTGGAGTGCCGTCAAAAGTGATCACTAGTACACGGCCTGTAGTTTCTTCGCTATCAATTTCAGAGACAAAGGACAAAACAGTGACACGTGGCAAGTCGTACAAGTTCGCTCTACTGAACCAGTCCAGAATTAGGTCATTGTGGGAGATTGGACACAACTTTGTCTTGGAGAATCAAAATCAGGTCAGACCTGTGGCATTTGAAAGAATCTTCAGAGAGCTACTATAGGGATGAATTTCAGATATCGAAGATTTTCAATTACAGAGATAATTCAATTTCAATATCGATCTCTTAAAAGATAGTAAAAGGTGTGTATTTTTTTTTTCCGAATTGCATAAGTCTTGTTTGAAGAATCAAGTTGAATTGATTCCAAGGGAATATTTTAGAATAGATATCAATATTAGATTCTAAAATGGCCCCTAAAAAGAATTCAACACCCATTAAGCCTTCAGAAGGCTCTACTATGACTCATGAAGATGAAGAATGGCAACATGACATATCAAAATTACAAGAGCAAATTTCGCTCTAGCAAAGAACAACAAAAAATGAAATGGAAGTTTTGAAGAAAGGCGTGGAAACTAAGATGGATGGTTTGAAGAAAGGCGTGGAAGCTAAGATGATTGGTTTGGAAGCTAAGATGGATGGCATGGAAGTGGGCATGGAAGCTAAGATGGATGACATAAAAGACAACATGGAAAACCTGAAGAGTGATCTAAAAGCATACATGGAAGGCTTGATGACAAGCTTAAAACCAGAAATGATTCCTAATGGCGGAAATATAGGAGAAGAACCTCATGATGAGAACAAAATAAATGGTAATCATGATTTCATAAACTCGAATGTTGGTGGGAAGAACCACCATATTCCAAAAATGGATATGAGGAAGTTTGATGGAAAGGATCCTGTAACATGGATACTACAGGTGGAGCAATATTTTGATCTCCATAACGTGCAAAACACACAAAAGGTACGCATTGCAACTTTACATTTAGAACAAAATACATTTGTATGGTATCGATGGCTTTGCTCCCGTAAAAAAATTGTCACTTGGTCAATTTTTGCGGAGGAAATGATAGCACATTATGAGGATACAAAGAGCAACACCTTCTTTAGCCAATTGATAAATCTCAAACAAAAGGGTTTAGTGGGGCAGCACATTGAGGACTTCCAAAAATTGAATATAAGGGTAACTGATATTCCAGAGGAACATAGGATTGATCTCTTCATAGGTACTCTAAAGGATAACATCCAACATGAAGTTCGTGTTTTGGGACCTGATTCATTGGAGAAGGCATTCGGGTTGGCAAGAAAAGTTGAATGTAAAATTATGGCGACAAGGAAGCCTACCACTCAATTCTATAAAGAAGGAAGTGTTGCTACGCCTAGATTTCCACAACCTACAAGGTTGACACCACAACAATTGGAAGAAAAAGAGCAAAAGGGCTTTGCTATAGTTGTGATAGAAAATACACTAAAGGTCATAAGTGTGCTGAGAAGAAATTATTTTACATAGATTGTGAAGAAGATGAAGAAAATGAACAAGAAGAGGATCTACACCAGGAACCACCCCTAGAAGAAGAAGAAATGAATCCGACCATATCGTGTAATGCGCTGGCAGGAATTACCACTCCTCAAACTCTCAAGATAGAAGGACATATAAAGAAGAAAAGGGTAATAGTGTTGATTGATTCGGGTAGCACCCATAATTTTATTCATTATAAGGTAGCCAAGGAATTAAATTGTTTCCTATACCCAGCACCAGAATGTCAAGTGATGGTTGCAAATGGAGGAACTATAAATTGCTGTGGAAAATGCCATAATATCAAGCTAACCATGGGGGAATATGTATTGATTAGTCCAATGCTTGCCATTCCTATGGGAGGTGCTGATGTTGTACTAGGAGTACAATGGTTACAATCTTTGAGGACGGTAGCTTTTAATTTTCAAGAACTTTTCTTGAAATTTTTTTCAGAAAGAAAGGAAGTCGAATTACGGGGTATTGCGGGGAAGATGGGAAAGATAATAAGCTCTAGTGTCATGAAAAAGCTTCTAAAGAAAGAACAATGAGGCGTAATTGCACAATTATGCTCACTAGAAGTTCCAACATCAAAATCATCTATTTCTGCAGATCTCCAACAAGTCTTGGACAATCATTCCAGGGTGTTTGAAACTCCCAAAGGACTCCCACCTATTCGTGATCATGATCATGCTATTCATTTGATTCCAGGAAGTGTTCCTCCAAACATCAGGCCTTATAGATATCCTTACTTCCAAAAGAGCGAAATTGAACGTATGATTGCAGAAATGTTAGAGGCGGGTATAATTCAACCCAATCAAAGTTCTTTCTCTGCTCATGTAGTATTGGTACACAAGAAGGATGGATCATGGCGAATGTGTCCGGATTATAGGGAGCTCAATAAGCTCACCATTAAAGACAAATTTCCCATTCCTGTGATTGATGAATTATTGGATGAATTACATGGAGCAATTTATTTTACCAAGTTGGATCTTCGTTTGGGATATCATCAAATTAGAATGAAGGCTGAAGATATTCCCAAAACAGCATTTCGAACTCATGAGGGTCATTATGAATTTTTGGTCATGCCTTTTGGCCTTACCAATGCACCTTCTACATTTCAAGGGTTGATGAATTCCATTTTCAAACCCTTCCTTAGAAAATTTGTGCTAGTATTTTTTGATATACTAATCTACAACAGGTCTTGGAAGGATCATGTTGAACATGTTGACAGGGTGCTCAAACTATTGCAGGAGAAACAATTATATGCAAAAACATCCAAATGTTTCTTTGGAGTACAAGAAGTGGAATATCTGGGTCATATTGTATCTCACGAGGGTGTTAAGGTAGACCCTAACAAAATTAAAGCCATTAAGGAATGGAAAGTCCCCACAACCATAAAGAAGTTGCGAGGATTTCTCGGGTTAACGGGGTATTATCGCAAGTTTGTTAAGAATTATGGGAGAATAGCAGCACCTCTAACAACATTATTGAAGAAAGATGCATTTTCATGGACTCCTGAAGCAACTAAGGCCTTTGAGCGTCTTAAAGAGGCAATGTGCCTAGCACCGGTCTTAGCTACACCAGACTTCACAAAAACCTTTATTGTGGAATGTGATGCCTCAGGAAATGGAATTGGTGCAGTTTTAATGCAGGAAGGAAGACCCATTGCTTTTGAAAGTCGTCCAATCAAAGGAAAGTATTTACTGAAACCTATTTATGAGAAGGAAATGTTAGCAATACTACATGCACTAAAGAAATGGCGAACTTACCTAATGGGAAGACACTTCAAGGTAAAAACTGATCATGATAGTCTTAAACACTTTTTGGAACAAAGACTATCTTCAGAAGAGCGACAAAAATGGGTCACAAAGATGTTGGGTTATGACTTTGAAATAATCTACAAAAAAGGAAAGCTTAATGTTGTTGCAGATGCACTCTCAAGAAAGAATGAAGAGGTGGAAGCATTGCTTTGTGCCATTTCTATTATCCAACCAGATTGGATAAGCGAAGCAAGAGATGAATGGAAGAAGGACAAAGATGTATGGACACTCATTCAAAAGTTGCAGCAAGATCCTAGTACATCTGATACATTTAGTTGGAAAAATGATTCCTTATGGTACAAAGATCGCTTATATCTTTGTAAGAATTCCCAACTAAAACAAAGATTCTTCTGGAATTGCACACTTCTCCTTTAGGAGGACACTCAGGATTTTTAAAAACTTACCACAGGGTGAAGAAAGAATTTTTTTGGGATGGCCTTAAATCTGATATTCAAAAGTTTGTGGCGGAATGTTTTGTTTGCCAGCAGAATAAAGTGGAAACAATTAAGACCCCGGGACTTCTACAACCTTTATCCATTCCAAGTCAACGTTGGGAGGAGATTTCAATGGATTTTATCATAGGTTTACCTAAGTCAGAAGGAAAGAGTGTCATCATGGTGGTAGTTGATAGACTTACCAAGTATGCACACTTTTGTGCATTATCTCATCCATTTAAAGCAAGTACGGTTGCTACTACATTTATGGACAGAATTCAAAAGCTACATGGAAGCCCAAGGGTTATTGTGAGCGACAGAGATCCCATTTTTACTAGAAATTTTTGGACGGAGTTATTTTCTTGTTTGGGTACTCAATTAGCTCATGGCTCATCTTATCATCCTCAATCTGATGGTCAAACTGAGATAGTAAATAAATGTTTGGAAGGATATCTTCGTTGTTTTGTATCTGATAAACAAACACAATGGGTCGAGTGGTTACCTCTTGCTGAATGGTGGTATAACACTTCCTTCCATACTGCAGCAAAAATGACCCCATTTATGGCACTTTATGGATATCATCCACCATCCATCACATCATCTTTAAGGGAAAATTCGAAGGTTCAAGCAGTGGAAGATCACATCGAGCATCAGCAAGAAGTTCTCCAACTCTTAAAGGATAACCTAAATTTGGCACAAAATCGAATGAAACAACAGGCAGATCAACATCGTAGCGAGAGAAGTTTTGATGTAGGAGATAGGGTATTTTTACGGCTACAACCATACAAACAAATGTCCCTCAAGCAAGCAAAGAAGGATAATAAATTATCGCCAAAGTACTATGGTCCTTACAAGGTGTTGCAAAATATTGGTACTATGGCATACAAGTTGGAGCTTCCTGCTTCTTCGCGAGTACATCCAGTTTTCCATGTTTCATGCTTAAAGAAGGTTATAGGTGAAAATCTTCCAGTTCAAACAGTATTGCCAGAACTTGATGGGAAAGGGAAAATCATATTGGAACCTGAAGCAGTCATGGAAAAAAGAACTCGACAACTACGGAATCGATCAATTTCAGAGTATCTCATCAAGTGGAAGAACTTACCCACTGAAGATTCTACATGGGAGGATGATAATTTTATACAGAAGCACCCAGAGCTACTCAAGCGTTGAGGACAACACTTTTTGAAGGAGAGGGGCATGTTAGGTCCCTATATTACTAGTATAGTCCCTTATTGTTGTTAGTGTAACCCCCTTATTGTTATTATTGTACCCTTGTAACCCCATTTTGTTATTATTATGCCCTTAAATTATTATTGTTAGGTCGGCTAGGATTACATTGTGGCCCACTAGGATTACATTATGGCCCCATGGACTCCTATATATAGAAAGGAGGTTTTGTGAATTGTATCATCCAAGAATTGATCATTCATGTAATGTATTGGAGGTTGCCCCCTCGAAGTGGCTTATTTCTAAGGCGTTGATATCTCATTTCTTCTATTTTTGGAGTTGGTTACATAACATCCGCATAGATCCCTCAAGAATTGAAGCAATCCAGCAGTTGGATTTTCCAAGAAACAAGAAAGATTCAATCCTTTAATGGTAAGATTAACTTTTTGAGGAGGTTCATTCCTAACCTCATTGAGCATTTATGGGAGATAACTAATATTTTAAAGAAGTACAATGAGGTAAAGGGGTATGAAGATGCTAAGGTTAAGAAATATTTTAATTCATTCAAGTTTTCTTTGTCCCGTGCACCAATTTTGATCAGCCCCGATTATACTATAGATTTCTTTATTTTTTCATTTTCTTCTGAGCACGCATTGGCTACTACCCTAATGTAGAACAAGGACCTAAAAACAGAAAATCCAATCGCATTTTTTAGTAGAACCATAAGGGATGCAGCACCGAGGTATAACATCATTGAGAAACAAGCCCTGGCACTTGTCAAATATTTGAAGGATTTCTGAGTGTAGATTCTTCACTCGCATATTGTTGCATATGTTCCAAATGCAGTAGCCAAAGATGTTTTGATGCAACCTGACCCTCAAGGTAGGCGCGGGAAATGGATTGTTGCAATGTTGGATTATGATCTCAAAATTAAGCCAATGAAACTAATCGAGGGACAAGGTTTAGCGAAGTTTATTGCATAATCCAATTTGCATGCTCTCGACATCAATCTCATTGCTGCAGTTTCTGTTGAAGTGACTGATTCAACACCTCACGTATCATAGATTTTCACTTCATCTCCTTAGTATTTAGACATTGTTTATGTACTTTAGCATTTGAATCCTCCCTCGAATGTGTCAAAGAGTAAGAGTAGATAATTAAACTTGAAATCTCTGAAATATTGTATTCTTAACAATGCATTATTTTGGAAAGATCCGAGAGGAGTATCGTTGAATTGTTTAGTTGAAAGCGAGGCAAAGGAGCTAATGAATGATTTTTACAAGGGAGACTATGGTGGTAACCTCTTTTGGAAGACTACAACAAACAAAATATCGAGGGTTGGATTTTATTGGCCCATTTTATTTTCATATGTTTACAAAATTTTCATGAGTTTCCATGAATGTAATATTTTCAGGGAAAAAGGAAGTTGTTACCGTTGTCCTTGTAGCCCATTTCATTTCAAGCACCCTTTTAGCAGTGGAGTCTGGATTTTATCGGGAGATTCACCCTTCATCTTCAGCTCAGCAGAAGTGGATCTTAACATCAATCGATTATTTCACGAAATGGATTGAGGCTATCCCCACTAGGCATGCTACGGATACGGTAATCATTCAATTTATTGAGTCTAATATTTTTTCATGTCTGGTTGTCCACAGAAAATAATCATAGATAATGCAGTTGATTTTAAATCCAATAGGATGATCGATTTCTCTGAAAACTACCACATAAGGCTCAGGAACTCAATGGCATATTACCTGCTATGTAATGGGCATAAATCATTGGTAAACATCATTAAGAAGTTGCTGGAAGACAATAAGAAGAATTGACACAAGAAATTTATCAATGCTCTATGGGTGGATAGAGTGAGCACTAAGAAATCCATAGGTATGACACCTTTCCAATTTGTATATGGAGTGGGTATTATTTTTCCGACTACTCTTGTTGTCCCGGTCATGAAAATTTTGCAGGAAGTAGACAGTGAGCCCAATGATATTCAACGAAGAATAAATGAGATGATTCATTTGCAGCAATCCCGAGAGGAATTATTTCAAAATACTTCGAAGATTCAAAAGAAAAGCAAGAAGATATATAACATAAAAACAAAGGCAGATGATTTCAGTGTGGGAGATGTAGTTCTCCGATGGGATGCCCATAACCAGGAGAAAAGAAAGCATGGTAAATTTGAAAACTTGTGGAAAGGCCCATACATTATTTTGGATTTCAGAGGGAATAATGCTTTTGTGTTGGAGGAACTTGATGGACAAGATTTTTCAGGAGGACCAGTCAATGGTAGGCTCCTCATGCACTACCTCACCTGATTTTTTAAATATTTCTCATTTTCATTATACATACCAGTTTATTTTGATACCAAAATGTGAAGGAGTTGTCATGAAAGCTTGAAGAAAAAGGTGAAGGCCATAAAGTTTCCTTAATCAGCTATTGTTTCAAAGATTTTTTCAGTTCATTTCAATTTGTTAAGTCATGTTAGTTTGTCGAATTATTTCAGTTTCGAGTCTTGCTTTTTATTTTTGACTCCATGCCCAATGGATTAGGCTACCTGGTCTACGGTGTTATTGACACCACCTAAGGAGCTTCCATCCCCAGTTGGAGCCAATGTTATTGTATGTCAATCCTATTAGTCACCAGTGATCAAATTATGCTCTTTCATATGGTTGATAGGGTCCTAGGGAAAATTTTTATAGTTTCAATAGGTTTTCAAATAAAAATTTGATCATTTGTTAGTATATCTAGGTCATTACTACTCCTTTCATTCTCATGGTCAATCAACATCATCATGGTCAGGTCATTATTTTGTGGAAGAGTGTCTTGGTCATCTCGGTCATCATTTTGGTTATCATTCCATATAGTGTCATCATTAGGTCATATTGTCAAAAGTCATGTAAATAGGCTATGTCATCATCAAAGTCACCATTAGAGGGAGTAGTAATAGGGAAAAGTGTTCTATTATGATCTCTAAAAATAATTTTGATCTCTATTAAGATCTAATATGTGTAATAAGGTTTTAAAATTGCAATACAAAATAAATAAAGTCAATTTTTGAAAAGACAAGGTGGGGCCACATCACCACCAAAGAGAAAAATCAACCTCCAGCCATTAAAAAGACCAAAAAAGCATATCATTTGCTAATTTTTCTCTCATAAGACATCTCTCCACCATCTAATTGCATCCCAAACCTCAGAGAAACCAAAATTCTCCTAGAAAAGATGAATTTCCCTGCTGGGCTACGCTTTTCTCACATGCACTGCGCTTTTCTCGAAAGTGTTGTGCTTTTCTCAAAGGAGCCAAATTTTTATTTTCCAGAGGTTTCTTCATCAACTGCAGGTTCTAGCTCATCAAAAATAAGTAAGTGGATTAAATTTTTCTCTCTTATACCTCTCTTTAGCTTCATTTCATGCTTGAAAGCTCAGGAAATCACCCTCTCCTAGGGTTTGCTGCGTTTTTTGGTCTCATAACATTTTTGGGTCATTTACTATGAAAAAGCATAAAATTCAGGCTCAAATACCCTCCCTCACCTTCCTTGATACTTATCCTCATCCCTTTCCCTCATTTTCTTCATTTTCCTACAAACCCTAGCCTACATTACACTTTCCTAGGCTAAGATTATGTTTTGCATTTTTATACCTCTTCCCCTCACTCATTTCCCAAAATTCCACCTCCCTACACTCCCTAACATCCATCCCTACCCCCCTAAATCTTCCCAAGAATTTATACACCCTCCCCAAATCCCTTGTTTTCCTAAACTAAAACCATAATTTCCCTTCCTAGTGAGCTATGGTTTCATATAGATTCAGAGACCACTAATTAGAGGAAGCATAAAGGAGGTCAGATCCTCATATATGAACCCACCAGTGTATAGGATATCATGGATTCACCATTTCTCAAGAATTCATTCCAAGATGCAGGTTGCCTTGTATTTTACCAAAATATTAAAGTATTGGGTTTCAATGATAAATTAACAAGTACCTTTGCTACCAGTATAACGAGGGATAAGGAAACCATTGCAGGGGTTGTTTTTACTATTTCAGCAAAGGCCGGTTCTATAGCCACTGGATATTTCAACAGAGACCTAGATATTGAAAATTACAAGATGTTTTTGAAGCCTCCATACAAAGTTGCTGCAAAGCATATTTTTCCATTTAGACACTTGCTTGATAAGCATGCCCCTCTCATGAAGATGATTATGAAGTATTTCACATGTGAGGGTAGTTTTTCAAGGATATATCAGTACCATGTTAGATTACTGATGAATTTTACCAGTGTTAAATCTCTTAACCTACCTCACTACCTCTACAGAAGCTTGGTCAAAATGGCAGAAAAAGTACATAGTAAAGGGAAAATCATTGTGTTGCATCAGCTTACACAGGTCAAATTGTCTTGGGAGGGATTCATGCAATCAACCTCTCTTTTTCTTACTCCAATTCAATCAGGTAGTTAGTCTACACCTTTGACTTCACCAAGACAACAAGAAGTGGGTTCCACAAGAAAACCTATAACAAGAAAAACTAGGGCTGAGGTGACTAAAAAATATACCAGAGGAAATAGGGCTCAGCTTACATCAGAAGAAAAAAGAGACATCAGCACATCAGAATGAGGCACCATTGCAAGAGGAAGAACATGTACATTTTGACACTAACATGCCAGACCTAGAGATGCATGAGGAGAAAATTCACCAGAGCAGATTGTCAAAGAAAAATAAGTTGAAATAAGAGACCTCAAGGACAAAATATCAAAGGCAAACTTAATGATTAAATTTCTTTAGCAGGAGAACATGCAGCTGCAAGTAAAACATCTCATGCTTAGTAAACCAAGGCAGATCTGGAGAAGGAGGATGGAAAAGGTAAATTAGTGATTGATGTTAATTATCCTGAGGATCATGAAGTTCAAATCAAACCAAGGAGGTCAAGAACATGAGGTGTCAATAGGCATGAAGAACAAGAAACTAAAGCATCTCCATCATTAATTCAAGAGGATTTTGATGATTTGATTGCAGCTGAAATTGAGCAAGATAAGGAATTTTGGCTTGAAAAGGTAAATTGTCACTTGGATAAACTTCTTGAGAAGACCAAAAAGAACAAGAAGCTAAAAAGGCACATGGCCATGCACTATTGCACCAAAAACAAGATTTATCAAATTAGGATCAAGAGCTTGAAAAGGAAATTGAGGAAAACCTTAATTAAGCAAAAGAAGAAGGATAAACTTGATTTGTCGACTAAGGCCTCTCTCATTGCCTAACACAACATTTTCAAATTTCAAGGGGCAATTTTGGACCATTTTTAAGATATTTTTGAAAATTTTGAAATTTTGGTGACTTTTGGCTAAAACAAAAAAACACAGTCACCCAAAAGCACATCACCTTGGTTCTGTGATTTTCCCTAAGGACTCAAAATCACCAAAACTCTACATGCTTAGATATCTTATGACCTGCACATGTCAGAGATATATTTTTTGTGCCAATTCAGCATTCTAGGTGGAAGAAAATTGCAAAAAACATGCTAAAAAACCACTTTCTGCCACTATTTTCACCCTAGCACTGCGCTTTTGGAGTGATCTTGGGAGAATCTATACTTCTCAACCTTTGAAAGGAATTTTTATTTCTTAAGGACTCTATGGACAACTATACATCCTAAGATTTCCAATGGTACCTTTAGATCAGCATTTGGAGCACAGGAAGTCCCTCAAATTTTCCCTACAATTTGGCGTTGTGCTTTTCCCATATGGCGCTACACTTTTCCCTAAATGTGTTGCGCTTTTCCCTAGAGTTCAAATTTTCGAGTTTTATTAGTCAAACTTGGTTTCTCGTGATGTAATTTATCTTTTTTTGAGTTGAAATGATGTAAATGACTCTAATTAAGCTTGTTAATGTAAATTTGATGTAATTATTGAGGTCATTAATGATAGAAAGTTCAGTCAAAGGCTAAAAGGAGAGTTTGTTTTAGCCTCCCTAGTCTTAGGTTTGATTGGAAAAATTTGTGTCAATTGCTCCTATCAAGAGGTATTCGACCCCTAAGAGAGGGGAAGATGGTTTTGGTCTACATGTATCTAGTTTTCAATCAGATTCAAGGTTGGACATTAGAGAGTATGAGGATTGGAGCTTTGTGTATAGTTTATTTTTGCAAAAATACAAGGCCGACTACAACTATTATATAGGGATTCATGTGGTACGATTTTGTGACAATGTTTGCCTTTTTTAATTCACTTTTATGAATGATTAGCTCATCTTCTTTCCATATATTTTCTTTCAGTGATCTTCCTATAAGACGTTGAACAAAATTCTCAAAGTTTATGCTTTGTTTTGGTAGGAATTTCATGTTTATGTTATTCATATTCTGATAAATGAACTCATGCTTTTCATGCTCATTTTGAACCTTTGCTTTTCCACCCTAAACTACAATTGAAAACCTCAAAGTTTCACAGAACATACATGCCATGCACCTTTGTATCCCTGCAACTAAAATCTTTTAGATCTGACCTAGTTTCCTTGACCTCTCCTACTTATCCAGCAAAACCCTAAATTTCAAAACCCTAGAGCTCAGACCTAACCTAATATATTTTACCCTCTTCAATCACCTTGTTGATTGTAAGATCAAAGAGAGAGACCTCTCTAATTTGGTAGGTATAGCTACCAAATCCTAAGTGGTTCGAGGTTACCTCCTTAAGTTTCTATTATTATCCTTGGGACATTGTGGAGGATAATAGAAGAGATCATCATTACAAACCCAATTATGCTAACGACACCTCAATTGGAGTTTGTATGACCATGTTACGACCATTAGAAGTTTGCAAGTCTAAGGGGATGTGGGAAATTCTTAGCTTATGTGGCAATGAAACGAAAAATGGGCCTTCTACACATGGCATGCTAGCATTGGCCTCTAGCCTTATAGAAAATACAAAAAAATTCGATTAAAAAAAAAAAAAAAAAAAAATTGGAAATATAATGGTTATTAAAAGAACCATATAAACAAACATGTATCCAAAAATTATAATAATAAAAAAAATTATATGACATATGGTTTAATATATACCATATAACATAAACCAAACAAATCATATGACATTTTTTTTCATTAGCAACGAATCTTTGAATATTAAAAAATGGGTGGATAAAAACAAAATTTGGTTTGACCATATTAAAATTCAAGTTGAATGGTTATATGTTATAAGCCATGGTTAACATAACCCCTTAGCACACCAATTAAAAACCACCACCACAATAACCAACACAAAAGCGAAGAAAGACAAGTGGGTGTGCAGTGGGTTAGAATTCGAGCCACACCTAACTAATTTTCATAATTGAGCCAAGGTGCCAGCTCTCAAGTATTGGGAAATCTGCTCACAAATAAATATATCAACCCACACTTTAACCATTCGACCTCATGAAGGGAGAATTGAGAGACAGTGCAGTGGAACCAAGAGCAGAGGGATCTACACCTAAGAGGGGCACATTTTTGAGATAGAATATTCAATGGGAATATTCCATAGAATATTCTCGTGCAAAATTAGTGAGGAATCTTAGAGATTCCCTAGAGGAGAAATTCTCACAATGTCAGAATTATGTCGAGTTTATACTCATTCTCCTCAGTTTTTCATAGGGAACATGGTGGTGTAATCATATTTCTCATCTGGACAGTGCAATTTCATTTGACTTGCAAAGAGGAATCTTTGTGGAATCGTGCGGAATCTAAAAGATTCCCTAAGGGCCAAATTTTGACAGTTTCAGAACTAGGCCGACTTTATACTAATTTTACACAGTTTTTTGCAAGGAGAGCAGTGGGGAAGTCAAATTTTTCATATGAGAAAAAAAATTTCAGTCAACCAATGAGAAGAAATATTTGGTGAATATTGGATATTCCCGAGGGTCCTGATTTTGACCAAAAAAGAAAGGGATTGAGTTTACAGTTATTTGACACGATTTCACGCCAGAAATTCAACAGTGCAGTCCATTTCTTCAAAATATGTGTGAATTTTCAAGCCATCCCCGGTAATTGGAGGCATAAGGTGCCTTTTATACATGCATGTAATTTGATTTCATTGAAGATTAATGAAAGAGGTCTCCCCACATTGAGCAAGGCCCAGAGACGTAGCCCACAATGGGTGAACTTTTTTATCAACTTGTGTGTGTTACTTGACTTGATGGTTGTCATTGTGTTTCTTATTATTTAAAGTATGCACATGTGGTTTTTCATACTCTTTCACATATGATTCTACTAACATCGTAGAAGTAAAGGGTCTTGGGTAATTCCAGTAGCTGAGAGAATCTGTATCTATTTTGGTATCAGAGAGGGTCTTATATTGATGTGAATTGCAAGTGTATGATAGCCAGGGAAAAGCTCCAAAGAGGTGAAGGAAAACTTAATTCATTTGATCCAAAAGTAGGGCATACAGCACGAAAATGGAAAATGAAAGATAAATATGCTCAATTGGAGGAAGAAAGAAACTATCACAAGGAATTCTATGGCATGGCAGAAAAGGTGGACAAATTATTTGCAGAGTATGAGAAGACAATGGTGAAACCAAAGAAGAAGGAAGAAACAGATGATCATGCCTCGGTGAATCCTACAAGAGTAGGAAAATATCCTCCTAAACCTCCCTTTCCATATTCCAGTGAAATTTATTCTTCTGTCTCTTCTCGTCATTCTAGAGGTAGAAGAACTCATAAAAATCCCTTTTACAAGTTGGATATCAAGTTTGATTTGCCTGTGTTTAGTGGAGAATCTAATGCAGAAGAGATAGATGACTAGATCAAATATGTTGAAGTATATTTCCTCATATAACGATCAAAGAATACAAAGCCAAGATCTAGCTAGCAACCCTTCAATTGAGTGGAATTTCTCTCGTTTGGTTGGAAGGAAAACTGCAGAAAGGTGGTAAGAGTAGTTGTAAACTTCTTTCATCTTGGTTTGAGTTTTTTTATGCTTTAAGGAGATATTTTTACTCATTGGGTTACAAATAGAAGGCTATGATGGAATGGAAACATTTGAAATAAAGAAAAGGTCAAATTATTCAGAAATTTATAGAGGATTTTACGAAACAAGAATTAGCATTGGATGTTCCACTAGACATTCCTAAGACGTTGATGAAATATATCGACTCTTTGCATAATTATTTGCGTCATTCATTGTTATTATTTGAACCTAAAAATATTGATGAAGTTAGTGTGAAGGTTGTACATATTGAAAGCAGAGAGAAGCATGAGAAAGATGACCACCTAAATATGGAAGCAACAACTAAGAGAAGAGAATAAAAGCCCTCCTGTGCTTTTGTGAGAAATAAGGGCATGATAAATAGCATTGTTGGAAATTACATCCAAAATTGAGGCCTAAGAGGAATGACAGAAAAGAGAAGTAGAAGATCGTTGCAATTGTGAAAAAAGACCAAGAATTTGAATCAAAGGTTGATGAGAAGATCACATTTGTAGGATTTACAGGTGTTGGACCAATTGACCTAAGATCAGACTCAAGTGATGAGATGAAGATTGAATATTTCAGAAGAAGGACCTATTTTCTTGGGTTCTGATTTAGGCGACGATACAAATATTTCAGAAGATGTCATGCCATAAATGAGAAATACACCAGAGTCATGTCTCCAAGAACTTGAAGAGATCAACCAAATAATTCAAGAGGATAATTTTTAACTAAAGAGACTCCTACAAGAATCATAGGAGGAGAAATAAAGGTTGTAGCACCAATTACAAGCCAAGGAGGAGGCCTTGGAAAATTTGCAGCATAAGAAGCCTAAGGTAAAAATTGATTCTTCAATTTCATGTTTTTTCTATGATGATAATTTTGCTACTTTTGAGAAACATACTATAGGAATTGTATCAAAATTGTTGAAGAAAATGGGGTATCAAGGAAAGGGCCTCGGCATTAATGGCCAAGGCATTGTGAATCCCATCAAAGTGGAGGAATTTCCTATTTATGCAGAACTTGGGTATGTCAAAAAAGAGGTTGGAGAATGCTCCAAGGAAACCAGTGACCAAACAAAAATGGATGATGGGTGCACCTTGTTAGAGTCGGTCTCTACATCCCTCCGTCAGAGATCAAAATATTTTTTGTTGCATTTCATTTTAGGTGTCTCATTCAGTCTAGTCAGCTGCATTCCATTAGGAGCATGGATCATCTGACGGAAGGGTCTTTTCACTCATATCCCTCATGTCATGTACCTGCTGGTCTGTATCTGTTCATCAAAGTCCATTTAAATCATTTCCAGTCAATGACAGTCAATGTTTGGTATTTTGGTGGGCAAAGAGTATTTTTAGGGTTTTCAGTCTCATTAGGTTTAGGGTTTCACAAATTTAGTCTTCAAAGTGTCCAATAATGCCAGCAGGCACATCAGGGAGGTTCAAAATAAGTTTTCATTTCAAAAATTTCATCGTCATAATGTTAGATCATGACTTTTCTTCAAAACTCTGTTTTGAAGAAAAATCGTCAATTTCGTCTTTTGTAATAAATGCCATGTAATTTTCAATTCTTCAGGCGCAGCCCTAGTCGACTTTGCCAAATCCCATGCCAGCTATCCTTGCAAAAAATAGACAAGTTTCATCATTCAGCTCAAAAAATCAAGTGGAAACAAAATCAGAGTTTACATTAAAAATGTGAAAGTGCCAAAGTCAAACATTAGAAAGTGGGTTATTTGAAATCAAAAATTAAATTCTAATGGCCATATAAGATATTTTGGTGTCCAAACAATTCATTTGCGCGCAAGAAGTTATCAAAGAGCCAAGTCAAGTGTGGAAGAGCGAAATCATTTGTGTAAGGTCGGACTGTGTGTTGAAATTAGCTGTGCGACGCGTTGGGAGGTGGTCATGGCGCACTGGCAAGTCACGACGCATACAACTGTTTTCCACTGTGTAAATTATAACGTGCGCAGCGCACATACGGGTCGCGGCACACTGGGCCGACAAGCAAAAAATTTCATCATTGCTTCCAAAATTTTCAAAATGACTCAGTCTCCTAGGCACCGAGTAAGTTTATTGAGATTTTGTCATTGCTATTTGCCATGTTTGGTGTAGATTGAGATTGCATTTGAGAATTTGAATGTCAAAACAAACCCTATCATTTTGATTGGAGAGTTGTTCCTTAGGGTTTTGAGGTTGGAATTCTAAAATTGGTTTTGGTGCCAAACTTGTTCATTCCCCACATAAATTTTTCCCTTTTCCTCACTATTATACTATAAATACAGTCCATCCCTTATTCCCTCACATTCCCAAAATCACTTATTCCTAAGTCCTATTATCCCTATCCCTAAACCCTACCATTCCCTATCACTCTTCCTCTCTTATTTCACTTATAAAATCCCCAAACCCCAGATTCCTAAACACAGTTAAGTGACTGTTATTACACTTTAATTTCACCTGATAGAACTCCACTATTCCCATTGTCCATATTTCCCGTAGTCCCTTCCTATTTGCCACATATTTTAGCAATTGAAACAAAGGCACCAATTTCTCATTTTCAACAAACCAAACATACACTTGTCATATACCTTGCAGCACCATGGAGACGGACACTGATTCATCATATGAACAAGACAGTGATTCTACCACTGAGCTGCATGCACCGAGAAGGCCTCGTAAAGGCGGCAAACATGTGAGAGAAGAGCCCACCTCATTGACCCAATTGCAGGCCTGCCCACTTGCCATGGCATGTTTTTGAGAGCAGTCATGCTATCAGTATTGTGAGATAATTGCTTGGATTCAGCATCATCAGGAGTTGGCTCAGTTGTTTGTTTTACATTTGCATGATGGTCAGGTAACTCTTGCTGGTGTAAATTTCACCTTGACACCGGAAACCATTTCTCAAGAAAGAGGAATACCAAATGTCGATGAAGAGTGGAACAAGAGACAGCAGGTGGACAGAGTGCATTATGAACCATACATCAGGCCTAGCTATGTGGGATAGCTCAGTGGGGTATTCCCATTCTGGTTTCTGAAGGAATCATATGCGCCTTTGATGAGACTTATTATTAGATACTTCATTTGTGAGGGCCGGTTTTCACGCCTCTATGCCTACCACATCAGATTATTGATGCATTTCACGAGAGTGAGGATGATGAACATTCCATATTTAATGTGCCGAAACATCGAGAGAATGACCACTCTTGTGCAGAAGAAGACTCCCGAGCAGCAGTACAACAGTATTTATCATTATGCTCTCATCAAGATTGTTGTTGTACATCAGCTTGGTTTGTGTAGAAATTTCTCATTTCCCACCCTGGTTTTCAGTTTCACCTTATTACTCCAAAACAGTTAAATGCCCTTTCCCATATCCATACATTTAACAAGCTGGAAAATAAATTTTGTTGAAAACACAAATTCTGGAAAAATTACAGAATGTTGAAAATACAGAAATAAAAATCAACAGATGCAAACAGCCATTCAACACATTTAAACACAGTGATTTTTGGTCAATGTGACCCTGGAAAAACCCCCTACAACTCTTGGGGAAAACCAGTTCGAGAGCTCCTTCTTATTTCTGAAAAATGCTTTACAGTGAGGCAGAAATTACAGCAAAAATTTCAGCAACCAAACAACTGTACTTATCTCGATTTCCATGCATTCACTCCGCCTTGGAAAACGTGCAGAACAGTAAAAACCAAAAACAGAAATTTTACAGCATTTATAACAGCATTAAATGTTGAACTGGATTTCTCGAAATATGTGCCCAGGTGTACGACCGTACTTTTGTACGGATTGTACGGGCTTAACAGCAAACCCTTCTCCTTGATTTATGTGCTCCTTTGCCTCGAAATCTATGCCGAAGCTGCTGTTCTGCTGCTATATAGATTTCTAGAAATTCGTACCACCAACCAGCAATCTCTCTCCTCGATTTTCGTGCCCAGAATCTACCCAGAAATAAATGCTGAAGTTGTTGTACGGTCTTCCTTGAAAACTGTGCCTCTCTCCCTCGAAAAATGTGCCCAACACTTGTTGTACGGATTTTTGTCTTGGAAACCATGCCTCTTTGCTGTTGTACGGATTTTGCTGAAGTCTCTATCAGTTGCCCTCTTTCTCCTCTCTACTCAGAAATCTCCCTTGCTCTCCTTCTCTTGCTCTCTCAATCTTCTCATGAAATAATGAATGACCTTTTCCTCCTTTTCCTCCTTTAACCTAACCCTAAGTGACTTTTGGGGAATCTCTAAATCCAATGGCTGAAATAGATTGAGATCTAGGGCTGAGATTAAATGCTCATTTAAATCTCACTTTCTATTTTTTAATTCACCCCACTTTAATAAAGACCCACTTAGTCATTTATTTCCAAAGTCTCTTTTCCTTTCTAATTTTACATTGACTTTATTAAAGTCACTTTAAAATTAGACTTTAGTAACTTTATCACTTAAAGTCACTTTTAAATTAGATTTGACTTTATAACTTTATAAAGTCACTTTAGAAGAAAAATTAAATTCTTTTGGACACTTTTCCCTAGGCCAAAGATCAAATCCTTAGGGAACCACCTGTCCTCCGGTACCAAATTTCAACACTCCCTCTTACCGAGGAAGGTGTTCCTCACCACACCCATCTTGTCTCTGAAGTAGACATGCTTGGCCCGTGGTAAGGCTTTGGTAAGAATATCTGCAACCTGCTCATCAGTGGGAATATACTCAAGCTTCACAGCTCCTTTCTGAACATAGTCTCTGATGAAATGATATTTGATCCCGATATGCTTTGACCTGTCATGAAATACTAGATTCTCCGTGAGTTTAATGCAACTCTGATTATCACAGTAAATCAATGAAGGTCTCAACGGCTGACCAAATAAGCCAAACAACATCTTGCGAAGCCAGATGGCCTCACAACTAGCTAGACTGGCTGCCATATACTCTGCTTCCGCTGAACTCAATGCTACTGACTACTGCTTCCGGCTGAACCATGACACCACTACCGATCCCAACCCAAAACAGCACCCTGAAGTGCTCTTCCTATCAGAAGCACAACCTGCCCAATCAGAATCAGTGTAACCTGCCAATCTCACTCCATCCCCCTGCCTGTAGTCCAGACCATAATCCACTGTCCCCTGCAAGTCTTGCAAAATGTGTTTTGCAGCCACCCAGTGAACCTTCCTAGGCTCACACATAAACTGACTCATCGTGTTGACTGCAAAACAAATATCTGGTCTAGTGTTGACCAAATACATCAAGGAACCAATCAGTTGTCTGTACAATGTGGGATCCACCAACTTGGAATCCGAAGCATGAAGCTTCTTTCAGTTGGTGATCATCGGTGTCTACATGGGTCTACAATCCTCCATGTGGAATCTGCCAAGGATGTCCACAATATACTTCCCCTGTCCCGGGAAGAAATGCCCCTCCTCCTGCCACACCTCCAAACCCAAAAAGTAATGCATCAAGCCGATGTCCTTCATCTCAAACTCCACTGCAAGATCTCGCTTGCAGTGCTCTATGAGTCTCTCTGCACCTGTAATTACTAATTCATCCACATACAGCACCAGAATGAGAGGCTCCTCACCTATCACAATATAGTAAAGGTTTGGATCTGCCTCACTCTTTGTGAAACCCCTCTTCTGCAAGTATGTATCTATCCTAGAGTACCAAGCTCTGGGAGCTTGCTTCAGGCCATAAAGGGCCTTCTTCAGTCTGCACACATGGGACTCCTTCCCATGCACCTCAAATCCCTGTGGCTGCTCAATGTACACCTCCTCCTGTATGAAGCCATTGAGAAATGCAGTCTTCACATCCATCTGGTGGATCTTCCAACCCATCTCTACTGCTATCGATATAATGGAGCGGATCGAAGTATATCGAGCCACGGGAGTGAAGGTCTCATCATAATCAACTCCCTCTACCTAAAAGAACCCTCTAGCCACAAACCTCGCTTTAAATTTCTCAATGCTGCCATCTGCAACATGCTTTACCTTTTAAAGCCATCTGAAAGTAACCAAGGATTTGCCCTCAAGCCTCGGCACCACCTCCCAAACATCATTCTTCATGATAGAAGAATACTCCTCCTGCATGGCCTCTCTCCAGACCTGCTGGCTAGCTGCCTCCTCATAGCTAGAAGGCTCAGAGTCAAGGATGTTGGTGGCCATTGCCATATAGCTACAAAACCTCTCAGGTGGTCTGCTCTCTCTGACCGGCCTCTTAGGCTCAGCAACAGATGTGGCATCTCTCAAGGTGTCCTGAAGCCACTTGGGCTGCCTCTTCCCTGAGCACACTTCTCCCGCTGGAGAATAAAACTCCCTCCTCCTCAACATCGGAGAATACGACGCCCGCTCTGACCTCCTACACCTAAGCCACACTTAGAAAGAGTCCGGGTGAGCTTGTCCATCGATGGACTCCCCGATGAATTATACGTGGGTACTCGCATCTTGCCCATAGCACCACCCCTACGACTGCACGAGCCAGCGCTCGCGACGGACCTAACATCGTCATGGATGTACGTACCTCGGATCCTCTGATCCTAACCTTTGGATCCACGTGACTAACTCAGTGGCTGGCCCCGAGGGTGCGTGATCCGGGTCCTCCAGCTCCGGTGACCTCCTAAAGGCCCCCAATGCCTTCTTGAAATTCACATCATGAGCAACAACTTTCCCTACTCTGTCTGGGAATGTAAATCCGAAAGGCCTTTGAGGTCTCACTGTAGCCCACAAAGATACCCTTCTCTGCGGTGGGCTCTAGTTTGGTCCTCTTCTTCTTGGGTATGTAGGAGTATGTGATGCACCCAAAGATACGAAGATGACCAATATCGGGCTTCTTCCCAGAAAAAGCCTCCTTCGGAGTCATATGCCCCAAGGCACGATGCGGACTCCTGTTCTGCAAATAAACAACAGTGTTGTAGGCCTCTGCCCACAAAAACAATGGCAACCCTTGATCATGTAACATGGCTTTGGCAGCCCCTCTCATGGATCTGTTCTTCCTCTCCGCAACCTCGTTCTGCTGGGGGTTGTAAGGAACAGTGAACTCCCTCCTAATGCCTGCCTCCACACAATAGTCAACAAACTCTCCAAGGGTGTACTCTCCTCCATTGTCCGACCTCAGGGACTTGATCTTCCGACCTGTCTGTGTCTCCACAAGAGCTCTGAACTCCTGAAACCGCTTGAAGACCTCACTCTTGGTCTTCAAGAAATAAATCCGGGTCCTCCTGGAGTGATCATCAATGAATAAAACATAGTACTCATATCCACTCAAGGAAACATGAGACATCCGACCGCTCACATCGGAATGAATCAAATCAAGTATCCCAGTCGCTCTGCTGTCACTGATGGGAAAAGGGGATTTGGCAAACTTGCCCATCGCACATCCTCTGCAAGTATCAAAGTGATCAGTACTAAAATCTGGCACACCTGTAGTGATCTCCCGCAAGGTCCTCAAGGCTCCATGATACAAATGTCCCATCCTGCGGTGCCAAATCTCACACAGCTTAGAACTGCTAGCTCTGCTGTCGGTACTACTGCTCAATGCCAAAAGGGGCTGAAATGAAAACTTGTACACCTTTGCATGGCATACACCTATCACTCTAGCTGAATCAGCTGGAGTGCCCCTAGGATATATCAACACCTGTCCTCTCCTGAACAGTATCTCATATCCTCTATCCTCCAAAGCTGAGACGGATATGAGGTTCTTCCTCATCCCTGGCACATAAAGAACATCTGACACCTTCAATGGAGGTTTAGAATCCCTCTGAAATGTCAGTTTTCCCACACCGATTGCTCTAACAACTCTGTCATCACCGAGTACTACCTCTATATTAGTGCCACTCTCTGAAAGCTCTGAGAAGTACTCACAGACTCCTATCATGTGACGTGAAGCCCCACTGTCCACATACCAGATACCCGAAGATGCTCCGCAAGTCGAGGGAAATGCATGCTCCCTCTGAACCTCGATGGCAGATGATCCCGCACTAGAGGACTCACACGCAGTGAACCCAAACTCTTGGTCAAAACGATCTGCAAAGTCCTCAACCTCTGCTGAAGCTGCCATGCTCTAGTTCTTCCCCTTCTTCTTCTTCTTCTCCGAACACACAACTGCATAGTGTCCCATCTTCTGACAATTCCAACACTTCACCTTGGAATAGTCCTTATGTGTGTTATCCTGCTTACCTTTACCTTTGCCTTTGCCCCCACCATTGCTTGTGGAAGCCTGTTTCTTCCCTTTGCCTTTCTTGCGTCCTACCAACAGTGCTACATCCTCATCTTGCTCAACTGGCTTGGCTGCCCCAAGATGACCTTTCCTGATCTCTGTCTGAATGCAATCATCCCAAAACCTCTCCCATGTGGGAAGGGTCTCACGTGCACAAACCGCATCAGCAAAGTTCATCCATGAACTGGGGAGGCCATTCACTGCAATCCGCACCAACTCAGTGGGTGGAATGGCCTCTCCAATCGCTGCCAACTCATCTCTCACATTAGTAATCTTTGTGAGATATCCGGCTGCACTATCAGTCTTACCCATCTTAATGTTCTTCAGCTTCTCCTTCAGGACCATTTTCCGGTTCTCATTGGTACTCTGGTAGAGGTTGGTCAATGTTGTCCACATCTCATGAGCATTTCTCTTTCCTCTCACATGAGGAATGCAATGGTCTTTGATTCCATCTATAATCAGTCTCTTACCCTTGTTGTTCTTTTTATTATATGCTACCAAATGAGTAGCATCAGTAGGCACATTTACAGGGTTCTGTGTGGTATGCACCATTATGTCCCAGACTTCCACCTCCTCAAAGATACTCTGCATTCTCTCCTTCCAAACACTGTAATTGGTATGCCCATCGAACCTATCCTCCACCCTCAGTCCCAAAGACATCCTGCTGTCCTAAAACTGAAAAATAGCACTGCTGTAGTAAAGGTAAAAATTATGTTTGTGAAAAAATCAGCTTGCTGGAATTTTTTGAGTGAAAAATCAGCAGGCTGTATTTTTCTCCTTGCTGTCCCAAACTGCTCTTTCAGCACTCAAGCTCTGATACCATGTAGAAATTTCTCATTTCCCACCCTGGTTTTCAGTTTCACCTTATTACTCCAAAACAGTTAAATGCCCTTTCCCATATCCATACATTTAACAAGCTGGAAAATAAATTTTGTTGAAAACACAAATTCTGGAAAAATTATAGAATGTTGAAAATACAGAAATAAAAATCAGCAGATGCAAATAGCCATTCAACACATTTAAACACAGTGATTTTTGGTCAATGTGACCCTGGAAAAACCCCCTACAACTCTTGGGGAAAACCAGTTTGAGAGCTCCTTCTTATTTCTGAAAAATTCTTTACAGTGAGGCAGAAATTACAGCAAAAATTTCAGTAACCAAACAACTGTACTTATCTCGATTTTCGTGCATTCACTCCGCCTTGGAAAACGTGCAGAACAGTCAAAACCAAAAACAGAAATTTTACAGCATTTATAACAGCATTAAATGTTGAACTGGATTTCTCGAAATATGTGCCCAGGTGTACGACCGTACTTTTGTACGGATTGTACGGACTTAACAGCAAACCCTTCTCCTTGATTCCCGTGCTCCTTTGCCTCGAAATCTATGCCGAAGCTGCTGTTCTGCTGCTATACAGATTTCTAGAAATTTGTACCACCAACCAGCAATCTCTCTCCTCGATTTTCGTGCCCAGAATCTGCCCAGAAATAAATGCCGAAGCTGCTGTACGGTCTTCCTTGAAAATTGTGCCTCCCTCCCTCGAAAAATGTGCCCAACACTTGTTGTACGGATTTCTATCTTGGAAACCATGCCTCTTTTCTGCTGTATGGATTTTGTTGAAGTCTCTATCAACTGCCCTCTTTCTCCTCTCTGCTCAGAAATCTCCCTTTCTCTCCTTCTCTTGCTCTCTCAATCTACTCATGAAAGAATGAATGACCTTTTTCTCCTTTTCCTCCTTTAACCTAACCCTAAGTGACTTTTGGGGAATCCCTAACTCCAATGGCTGAAATAGATTGAGATCTAGGGCTAAGATTAAATGCTCATTTAAATCTCACTTTCTATTTTTTAATTCACCCCACTTTAATAAAGACCCACTTAGTCAATTATTTCCAAAGTCACTTTTCCTTTCTAATTTTACATTGACTTTATTAAAGTCACTTTAAAATTAGACTTTAGTAACTTTATCACATAAAGTCACTTTTAAATTAGATTTGACTTTATAAAAATTATAAAGTCACTTTAGGAGAAAAATTAAATTCTTTTGGACACTTTTCCCTAGGCCAAAGATCAAAGCCTTAGGGAACCACCTGTCCTCCGGTACCAAATTTCAACAGTTTGCAGGGCATTGCATGGGAAGATTTCATTTCCCATGACTTCTTCACAGCCCCTTAGCCTCCTCCAGATATTGTTCATGAGCCAGGTGAACCTTCACATCAGTTTGAAGGTCACGAGACAGAGCCTATCAGCGTGCCAGTGTATGTCACTTATCAGAGAGGCACGAGAGTATTATTTGCAGCATCCCGACGAGTACTATCTCCACCCGGGGTGGAAGGGGTCTCATTGCCATCATCAACAACACAGGTACAGGTACAGGACAGAGGTAAGAGGCCTATGCAGGATGAGGGCCCTTCAGGAGGCCAGGATACTGATTTCGTATTGATTGATGAGGATTTGAGCTCTCCAAGCTCAAAACTGAGAGAGATCATTCAGGAGCAGAAAGCTGAGATCAACACATTGAACAACAAGTTGCGGATAGCTCAGTGGATCATAAAATATCTGGAGCAGTGGAACAAACAATTGGAGGATCAGTAGACAATCATGGAGTTTCAAAACATCCGTGAGAACCGACAAGCTGCCCGGAGAAGCCCAACCGAGATGACACCTATTGAGCGGGAGATTGAGGCCGATAGAGAGACTTGGCTTGAGAGGGTAAACATTCATCTTGAGAAGTTGTTGGATAAGGCAAACAAGGAGAATAACATGCTCAGACACATGAATAACCACTATTGGGCGCGCAATCACATTTGTAAAGCGAGGATCAAAATCCTGAAGGCAACGCTAAGGAGGGCACTGAAGCATCGCAAAAGGCATGATAGGCTTAAAATTTTGACCGAAGCTTCTTTGGATGAGCATAGCACTTGATCAGGGACCTGAATTTTTTGTTCACAAAACAGGTTTTTCTGCCCGACGCGTAGCGCCACTTGGCGCGCGCTTATAATTGGCAGCTCTTCAAGGGGAAAACTTTGCATTTCTGGATTTATTATCAAAATTTATGCATGCTCATGGATTACCTAAGGATTTCATCAAGTTCTGGGTTGCCTAAAGGGTCAAAAACACCCTAAAAATGGCCTTTCTGCCACTTTTTGCACACACATGAAGCAGTGTTGGGAGATTGAACTTTTGGAGGGGAAAATGGAAACCAAATCTAGAAATTCCACTTGGGGTGGAAAGTAGACAGGAAGGGAATTCCAACGACCTATCCTGCACTCAATTTGGACTTTGGGAAGGGCATAAAAATCAGCTCCAAACTTGTGCTACGCATAGAGATTCCAGGCGCGGCGCATAGAGGAATTTGGCCTATTTTTCATTCAGCAGCTCAAAATTTCGCCTAGTTTTGGCCAGTTTCACTTTTTCATGTAACTCTTGATGTACCTTGATGTAAATTTATGAACATGATGTAATTTTGGCACATTTTTACTCATTCTAGAAGATTCATTCACCAAAAGGTGAAATGTAAGTGAATGGATCAGTTTCCTAGCATATAGAGGCAAGTTGTTTCATTGCCTATTTTCTAGTTCCTAGTTTAGATATGGTTGAAACAGCTCCTATAATGATGAGCTCGACCCCTAGAGGCATGGGAATGGGTTAGGATTTTCTATATGATGTATTTTCTCAGTAATTTTCAGGTTTGGACACTTGGGATTGCTTGGCACTTCATTGTACATTTCATCTCTGCACTTTTGGAAAAGGAATAGACCAGGGTTTGCAACACTCTTTGGGATCCATGTGGCTCTCTGTTTTGATGGTTTTTTTCTCTATGTAAATTTTAAGTTCACTGATGGTTATGTGTATCATTTTCCCTTCTCTATTATTCTTAAATTAAACAAATCAGTGTTAAAGGTGGAATTCATTAGCTTGATTTGCTCTGCCTTCAGTTTGTTTAGTTTTCCATGTTTTCATCTATTTGAGGAGGACTCTTGAGACCCTCTTGCCCTATTCATCTCCTCACCAATCTGATCCATCCATTCACTCAATCTAAAGCATCAAAACTATTTCCTTCCTTGCCCCAATTAGAACTCTGCAAAAACTAGGCCTAATCCGCGCACCCAAGACTACCTTTCCCTTTGATCCAAGAAAAACCCCAAAAAAACAAAATCAAACTCCTTCACTTATATACCTAGCCTAAAATTAGCTTTTATTTCAAGTCATCTCAAGCCCTATAGATTATTTTTTGCTGAGATTGACCCGGAGAGAGCCCTCTCATGTTCTGGTAGGGCTAGCTACCAGACTGAGCGTGGTTTTATGTTACCCTGAACTCTGCCTTTTTCAGCCTGAGGTAAATTTAGGCAATAACATAGTGGCGACCATACTGGGGAGAAAATGGTTTGCTTTTTGGTGTTATTTGTGTTATAAGCTACAGACGGAGCCTGAAGTTATGCCGGGTAGCCTTCGAAACGCTCTTGATTTGCATTAGCGAAAGTAGATAAACGTTGCTTCAGTCAATCTCCGGTCTAGTTTGTAAACGTAACATCTGACTTGCAAATTGCCCCAGTACATGTATCAAGTTAGATCTGATGCTGATGGTGGACAATAGTCAGACACGTATGAAGGCTGAAACATTCGCCTGGCAACTCCAACTCAATCCAGAGATTTCAATGCTCACTGATCCATTCATGCACTAAAATAAAATGGTAGGGTATGTGGCAGACCCTCCTCTTTGTGAAGTTTTAAAAGAAGTTAGAGATCAGTTAGTGGATATTGAAATTGATGAAGTATTTTTAATTTCCGTGCTTCAATTTTTGAGATCTCCGAAGTTTCCTCCTAAATCTAAAACTCGTTTCTTTGAGTTAGTTGTTGAAAATTTTGAGAAGGAGATTCAGTATTTGAATGATCAGATCCAATCATATGAATTCTGAGATCCCAAAAAGTTCTTAGAAACTCTCCCTCCTTCAAAACAAGAAACAATAGAGCTGCCCGTAGATTATTGCATTGACAGTTTGCAGCTGGAAGCATGTATTGTGGAGTTGGGGCAGCAAACAGAGTCTGGTTTCTGTGATCCTATTGCAATGTACATGGAAATTGTTTTTATTTTGAATGATAGATCAAATTGTCTTTTACATAACCAGACTCGTTATGCACATGTATGGTTGTCAGCATTTACATTTGGGTCCTGGTTGAAACACTTTCAAGCAGCATCCTTGTCACAGTTACTTGATTGGTTGATCTAGCATTACAACGTTACTTGATCTATTGGCTCTGCAGCAAAGTAGGGTAAAATTTTTAAATAAATAAGCTGCCAAAGGCAACATTTCAATTTCCAGTATTTGTTTAAAGTTTCATTCCAAGTGTGCGCTGTGATATTTTCTTCAGTTTGGGGCCCAAAGTGAAGGCTATAATTCTGAAGATTGATTTCATCTTTGGTTGGAGTTTGTCGAGTCAGATCTTTCAGTCATTTTGGTTTCAAAATTTAGTCAGTTTGAGTCAAATTTTCAGTCAATAAATTGATTCAAGAGTCTTGTGATGATTTTTCAAAGTTATGGACTCCATAGACCAATGGACGAAGGCACTGCCTACTATCCCAGAAATTTGTAGTTCTTGGCACCTCCAAGGAGCTACCATCCCCATTGGAGCCAATGTTAGAGTCGATCTCTTCATCCCTCCGTCAGAGATCAAAATCTTTTTTGTTGCATTTCATTTTAGGTGTCTCATTCAGTCTAGTCAGCTGCATTCCATTAGGAGCATGGATCATCTGACGGAAGGGTATTTTCGCTCATATCCCTCATTTCATGTACCTGTTGGTCTGTATCTATTCATCAAAGTCCATTTAAATCATTTCCAGTCAATGTTTGGTCTTTTGGTGGGCAAAGAGTCTTTTTAGGGTTTTCAGTCTCATTAGGTTTAGGGTTTCACAAATTTAGTCGTCAAAGTGTCCAATAATGCCAGCAGGCACATGAGGGAGGTTCAAAATAAGTTTTCATTTCAAAAATTTCATCGTCATAATGTTAGATCATGACTTTTCTTCAAAACTCTGTTTTGAAGAAAAATCGTCAATTTCGTCTTTTGTAATAAATGCCATGTAATTTTCAATTCTTCAGTTGTGAAATTCTTCAGGCGCAGCCCTGGTCACCTTTGCCAAATCCCATGCCAGCTATCCCTGCAAAATAAATACAAAAGTTTCATCATTCAGCTCAAAAAATCAAGTGGAAACAAAATCAGAGTTTACATTAAAAATGTGAAAGTGCCAAAGTCAAACATTAGAAAGTGGGTTATTTGAAATCAAAAATTAAAGTCTAATGGCCATATAAGATATTTTGGTGTCCAAACAATTCATTTGCGTGCAAGAAGTTATCAAAGAGCCAAGTCAAGTGTGGAAGAGCGAAAGCATTTGTGTAAGGCCGGACTGTGTGTTGAAATCAGCTGCGCGACGCGTTGGGAGGTGGTCGCGGCGCACTGGCAAGTCGCGACGCATACAACCGTTTTCTACTGTGTAAATTATAACATGTGCGGCGCACATACGGGTTGCGGCACACTGGGTTGTGCGCGTGGCGCACAGGGCCAACAAGCAAAAAAATTCATCACTACTTCCAAAATTTTCAAAACGACTCAGTCTCCTAGGCACCGAGTAAGTTTATTGAGATTTTGTCATTGCTATTTGCCATGTTTGGTGTAGATTGAGATTGCATTTGAGAAGTTGAATGTCAAAACAAACCCTATCATTTTGATTGGAGAGTTGTTCCTTAGGGTTTTGAGGTTGGAATTCTAAAATTGGTTTTGGTGCCAAACTTGTTCATTCCCCACATAACTTTTTCCCTTTTCCTCACTACTATACTATAACTACATTTCATCCCTTATTCCCTCACATTCCCAAAATCACTTATTCCTAAGTCCTATTATCCCCATCCCTAAACCCTACCATTCCCTATCACTCTTCCTCTCTTATTTCACTTATAAAATCCCCAAACCCCATATTCCTAAACACAGTTAAGTGGCTGTTATTACACTTTAATTTCACTTGACAGAACTCCACTATTCCCATTGTCCATATTTCCTGCAGTCCCTTCCTATTCGCCACATATTTTTGCAATTGAAACAAAGGCACCAATTTCTCATTTTCAACAAACCAAACACACACTTTTCATATACCTTGCAGCACCATGGAGACAGACATTGATTCATCATATGAACAAGACAGTGATTCTACCACTAAGATGCATGCACCGAGAAGGCCTCGTAAAGGTGGCAAACATGTGAGAGAAGAGCCCACCTCATTGACCCAATTGTAGGCCTACCCACTTGCCATGGCATGTTTTCGAGAGCATTCATGTTATCAGTACTGTGAGATGATTGCTCAGATTCAGCATCATCAGGAGTTGGCTCGGTTGTTTGTTTTAAATTTGCATGATGGTCAGGTAACTCTTGCTGGTGTAAATTTCACCTTGACACCAGAAACCATTCATCAAGCAACAGGAATACCGAATATCGGTGAAGAGTAGAACAAGAGACAACAGGTGGACATAGTGCATTATGAACCATACATCAGGCCTAGCTATGTGAGACAGCTCAGCAGGGTATTCCCATTCCGGTTTCTGAAGGAATCCTATGCGCCTTTGATGAGACTTATTATCAGATACTTCAGTTGTGAGGGCCGGTTTTCACGCCTCTATGCCTACCACATCAGATTATTGATGCATTTCACGAGAGTGAGGATGATGAACATTCTGTATTTCATGTGCCGAAACATCAAGAGAATGACCACTCTTGTGCAGAAGAAGACTCCCGAGCAGTAGTACAACAGTATTTATCACTATGCTCTCATCAAGATTGTTGTTGTACATCAACTTGGTTTGCAGGGAATTGCATGGGAAGATTTCATTTCTCGTGACTTCTTCACAGCCCCTCAACCTCCTCTGGAGATTTTTCATGAGCCAGGTGAACCTTCACATCAGTTTGAAGGTCACGAGACAGAGCCTATCAGCGTGCCAGTGTATGTCACTTATCAGAGAGGCACGAGAGTATTATTTGCAGCAGCCCGACGAGTACTATCTCCACCCGGGGTGGAAGGGGTCTCGTTGCCGTCATCAACAGCATAGGTATAGGTACAGGACAGAGGTAAGAGGCCTATGCAGGATGAGGGCCCTTCAGGAGGCCAGGATACTGATTTCGTATTGATTGATGAGGATTTGAGCTCTCCAAGCTCAAAAATGAGAGAGATCATTCAGGAGCAAAAAGCTGAGATCAACACATTGAACGACAAGTTGCAGAGAGCTCAGTGGATCATAAACTATCTGGAGCAGCGGAACAAACAATTGGAGGATCAGCAAACAATCATGGAGTTGCAAAACATCCGTGAGAACCGACAAGCTGCCCGGAGAAGCCCAACCGAGATGACACCTATTGAGCAGGAGATTGAGGCCGATAGAGAGACTTGGCTTGAGAGGGTCAACATTCATCTTGAGAAGCTGTTGGAAAATGAAAACAAGGAGAATAACATGCTCAAACACATGAAGAACCACTATTGGGCGCGCAATCACGTTTGTAAAGCGAGGATCAAAATCCTGAAGGCAAGGCTAAGGGGGGCACTGAAGCGTCGCAAAAGGCATGATAGGCTCCAAATTTTGGCTGAAGCTTATTTGGCTGAGCATAGAACTTGATCAGGGACCTTCAGCCCAAATTTCAAGAAATTTGGGAAAAAATTTGTCAATTTTGAATTTTTTGGTCACAAAACAGGTTTTTCTGCCCGACGCATAGCGCCACTTGGCACGCGCTTATAATTGGCAGCTCTTCAGGGGGAAAACTTTGCTTTTCTGGATTTATTATCAAAATTTATGCATTCTCATGGATTACCTAAGGATTTCATCAAGTTCTGGGTTGCCTACAGGGTCAAAAACACCCTAAAAAAGGCCTTTCTGCCACTTTTTGCACACACAGGAAGCAGTGTTGGGAGATTGAACTTTTGGAGGGGCAAATGGCAACCAAGTCCAAAAATTCCACTTGTGTTGGAAAGAAGAAAGGTAGGGATTTCCAACGACCTATCCTGCACTCAATTGTGACTTCAGGAAGGGCCTCAAAATCAGCTCCAAACTTGTGCTACGCATAGAGATTCCAGGCGCGGCGCATAGAGGAATTTGGCCTATTTTTCATTCAGCAGCTCAAAATTTCGCCTAGTTTTGGCCAGTTTCACTTTTTCATGTAAGTCTTGATGTACCTTGATGTAATTTTATGACCATGTTGTAATTTTGGCACATTTTTACTCATTCTAGAAGATTCATTCACCAAAAGGTGAAATGTAAGTGAATGGATCAGTTTCCTAGCATATAGAGGCAAGTTGTTTCATTGCCTATTTTCTAGTTCCCAGTTTAGATATGGTTGAAACAACTCCTAGAATGATGAGCTCAACCCCTAGAGGCATGGGAATGGGTTAGGCTTTTCTATATGATGTATTTTCTCAGTCATTTTCAAGGTTGGACACTTGGGATTGCTTGGCACTTCATTGTACATTTCATCTCTACACTTTTGGCAAAGGAATAGACCAAGGTTTATAGCACTCTTTGGGATCCATGTGGCTCTGTTTTTTTATGGTGTTTTTCTCTATGTAAATTTTAAGTTCATTTATGTTTATGTGTATCATTTTCCCTTCTCTTTTCTTCTTAAATTAAACAAATCAGTGTTAAAGGTGGAATTCATTAGCTTGCTTTGCTCTGCCTTCAGTTTGTTTAGTTTTCCATGTTTTCATCTATTTGAGGAGGACTCTTGAGACCCTCTTTCCCTCTTCAGATCCTCACTAGTTTGATCCATCCATTCACCAAATCTAAAGCATCAAAACAATTTCCTTCCTTGCCCTAATCAAAACTCTGCAAAAACTAGGCCTAATCCCCGCACCCAAAACTACCTTTCCCTTTGATCCAACAAAAACCCCCAAAAAACACAATCAAACTCCTTCACTTATATACCTATCCTAAAATTAGCTTTTATTTCAAGTCATCTCAAGCCCCATAGATTATTTTTGCTAAGATTGACCCGGAGAGAGCCCTCTCCTGTTCTGGTAGGGCTAGCTACCAGACTGAGCGTGGTTTGATGTTACCCTAAACTCTGCCTTTTTCAGCCTGAGGTAGATTTAGGCAATAACACACCTCATCACATTCCAGTGATATTAAGGATTTCAGTGGCACTTATCAGAGGCCCGCCAGGAATAAGCATTCTAAAACGGTCTAGAAAGTTTGGAGGATAAAGAATCATTGTAGTCACTGCAAAAAGGATGGGCATCAGAGAGCCACATGTCAAATAATTCATGACCAGAAATAACCTATGAAGGAACCAGTTGTTGAAGGTGTTCAAAAAGTGAATTTTCCATAGGGAGGTGACCCATTCACTTTGTTGAGTGAGAGATGGTTTTAATACATATAGTATCTTGTCATGGCCATATTTTGTAAATCATATGTTGTGAAATGATTGTAAAAGTTATGATGTGTTTTCCATCACTTATGAAAAGAAACATGAACTTATGAAAAGAAACATGATGATGTTTTGGCTTATTTTTGTTGATAGATGGGGTATTTCTTTCTATTATGATGTACACTTGACCAAAGAGTGTATGTTATAATCTCTTAGAAAGTATGGGGTTGTTTGAGTCATGTTTGGTCTTGTATGTATCTTCCAAATATTGTACCACATGTTTTAATAGGATGCAGGTGTCGGTTCATCACTTATGGCTCCGAAGAACAAAGGTAAAGGAGAAGGAAGTGTGGTTTTCCAGGGCACTTGTTGTGCAGACAAGAGAGTACAACATATTGTAGATTGTGTTTGTGATTTTGGAGGAAAAAAATCTCCTCAATGAGGAGGAATGATCCATATGGCTCCAGAAGGCTCAAATTTCAAATTTATTCAATCTCAGCAACATTTATATCAACTTTAATATCTATTCATTACAAACCCAACTACGCAAACGACACCTCAATTGGAGTTTGTATGACCATTTTATGACCATTAAAATTTTTAAAGTCGTAAGGGGATGTGGGAATCGCGTAGATTATGTGGCACTGAAATAACCAATGGGCCTTAAACACATGGAATGCCAACATTGGCCTCTTATCCTTATAGAAAAGACTAAAAAAAAAATCCATTAAAAAAACAAAAAATATATATATATTTAGAAATATAATGGTTATTATAAGAACCATATACACACAAACATATATTCAAAATTTATAATAAAAACAAAATTATTATGAAATATGGTTTGATATATACCATATAAAATAAACCAAATGAATCATATGACATTAGTTTTCATTAGCGACGAATCTTTGAATATTAAAAAAAGGGGGGATAAACATATTAAAATGCAGATGTTGGCCCAACACAACCAGCAACACTTCATCACTTTGACAGGTGATCTGAAAATGGGTTGGATAACTTGTTATTATTTTCAATAACCTCCCACTTAGTTAAAAAAATAAAATATCTATCTTGTACTTGACTTTTGCAGAAATTTTTACTTGAAATAGGTGTATGATTTTTTACTGTTTAAGTGCTTTAAGTCGATTTGTTTTTGCTGAAATTAAGCATGTGTAACAACAATATAATGCAGTAAATAAACATTCACACATAACAAAAAATTTAATTTAGGAGTTCACCCGAATATCGTGGTCTACGTCTCCTTGAGATCTTGTCATCTTGACTTGGCTCTTTGGGATTATGGAAAAAATTATTTTACAAGTTCCACACTTAAATCCAATGGTTACTAAACTGAACCAACAGGATTAGAATGCCATCTATATCCCTGTCATGGTTTTCATCACTCTGAAAAAAGATCTAGGCTTCCTTAGACTTGATTCCTTCTGTCGGTGCTCCGAGATACACTGAGCTTCTCTATGGCACTAACTCCTTCAGAATTATTTTACTGTCCAAAAAATCTCACCTACTATCTCCATAACATATCAGACCTCCAAAATGGACTGATCATTTGCTCAAAATGAGCACTACATCCCCAATCTAGGACTTTCTCCACGGTTTGCCTTGGCTACCCAAAACTTCCCTGTAGGTTCTAGACCTTCAGAAGTCTTCAAATGTCTCTTAAAATCCATTCAATGGATTCAGAATGCAAAAAATAGTAATAATAAACTATTGGTTCAGTGAAATTGGCCTCTAGCTGCTCCAGTTTCGCCTCCAACACCCGTCGGCACCCCATGGCACTAGGGTCACTAATAAATTCTCTGATGGGTTCTCCACCTCTATAAGTCATCAAAATCTTCTGAAACCTCCTCAAATTGATTCATAAGTATCAAAAAAATCTCAAATTACTATTGGTTCATTGCAAAAGGCCTCTAGTTGCCCTAGCTAGGCCCCGAACTGCTGTTGGCACTTGTAGGCCCTGATGGCCCCTAGAATTTCACTGAATAATATTGGCATTAAAAATTCCTATATGGGCTCTAAAAACCGTACCATTAGTTCCAGAACATATGAAACATCCAAAATTGACTATTCGATTTTTGAGAAAGGCCTCCAGCTCCCTTGGCTAGGCCTCAAACTGTTGTTGGCCCATGGTGGCCCCAGTGGCCCCTAGAACTTCTCTGAAGAAAAAAAATACTCAAAAGTCCTTTGATATCTTTGAAACCATCACCAATGAGTCTATAATATCTGATATAGTTGAAATTGACTATTGGCACTCCAAAATTGGTCGAATCTAGCTCAAGATAGCGCCTAAACTCATTTTGCCCAATGACCCGTAAAAATCCTCCACCAAACTTGGAGGAACTTAAGTTAACTGAAGTTAATTCAGAAATTCTAAAAAAATTAGTTGGCATGCTCCAGCTAAACCACCATTTAAACCTTTAGTGGTAAATGTTGCCGTCGGGGTTGCCACATGGCCCCTTACCTTGCGGTCTTCATGGGTGGTTAAAAAATTTTATTGCAAATAAACCGCATATTAAAAACTCAACCTACGGCATTTAATTTGCATGTGACACCCTCTGAAATATGTTGGTAGAATGTTAATGGTTAGGGGTTAAAACCTTGGCCCATGGTCACGGGCCGGCAGTCCTATGTGGAGGGGCTGGCCCCTCCATACCCCCGAATGTGAAATGGTTAAACCATAAAACAACTTCGACTAACATATGGTTAAGAAAATCCAGTAGTCCAGTTGGTAAAGCGATGTGCATGCATGCAAAGAGGTCTCGGGTTCGATCCTTCGGCCCTCCAAAAAATTTACATGACCGAACCTGTGCCACGTGGCAGCCCTTTAGGCCTGCCACGTGGTGGCTTGTGATTGGTCAGACCAAAACACGTTCAACCCAACTGCAAATTATATCATGACACTTGTCACGACTTGACTGGTCCAAATGGAATATTCTGGGGAATATTCTAAGGAATATTTAGAGGGATATTCCAGGAATATTCCCTAGAACATTTTTTTAATTTTCCCAAAATTCCAAGTCAAACTTGGTCAAAGTCCAAAAATTACAGTTTACTGAACTTTTCAAACTGCGATAACTTCTTCATACAGTGTCGGTTTTTTGAACCGTTCATCACACCAGAATCAGGAAGACAACATCTATTCGGTCGCCTAGGTATGAAACACTTCCAAACACTTAGAATTTTGAGCTATCACTTAAGTCCATGATCCAGTTCTAATCACACCTCCCCATTGGGAATCTTTTGGACCCCAAAAGACTGATATACTAATTTTTATAGTAGATCAGAGTACAACACCCTCTTATTTTCAGCCTCCATACACTTGCCTTGCATGGCTTAGTGCCTTTGAACCACAACTCGAAGGTAGTTGACACTTCCCTTCCTGGATGGGCTTGTCCTCCTGTTAAGAACTGTCTTCCTTGAACTCACTTAGAAATTTTTGGCGAGAAATTTACAGAAGGTAGTTGAACATCGCTTCCTTGATCATCGATCCAAGGTGGCTCAAACAAACATGAGATTACAACGTAAATACATGCATACTTGACTGAAATCTGCATATGTACAAATGAAAGTATGCCTTACTATGTCAAGAAGTCAAAGCACTTCTTACCGACCCACTTCCACAACGACTTTTGCTACTACAAATATTGTTCATGTGAAACATCTGTTCTCACATCAATGATGGAATATTTGGTTCCAATGATGAAATTGTAGAGGCTCCAGCTTTTATTTGAAGACTAACATCAGTGTTTATGTCTTAATAGCTTTCCGAACTCGCATGCTCGCCAGAAGCTACATGTCTACAATCTTCTTGCTGCAAAATAGGCTTTAAAAAATGGCAATCAACTTGAAAAAAAACTTGACATGTTTGTGGTTTAGAACTTGGAACAAAAGTTCTTTTTGAATTTGTCTCATATGCCTTCATGGATTGGGCGTCTTCGCCATCAAATTTAACATAACCAATACCAAATTTCTTAGGCCTCTCCTCAACCAAAATAGGATCAATCATGCCTTGTGCATGCTTGCCTAAATCCTTGCCTTCATAGCCCATTTTAAACATTAACTTGGACCCTATACCTCTAGTGTTCTTTTCAAATGAACCAACACATCATTTTGAAGAGGAAACTGAAGACAAATTCGAGAGAATTAACTCTTCTTCATGCATTTTCTTGGTTAAGGCATCTTGGGCTTGATGGAGATGCATCTCCCTCTCATGCATTCTTTGAAGAATTTCTTCCTTCTCTTGCTTCATAGCAACCAATTGCTGGTGAAGTCTAGTGCTTTCTCTTCTATCTTCAAACAGAATTTGCACCATGTCCTTCAACATGTAGAAGTCTTGCTTCATGTCTTCATCAAAGAATCTTGTGAAGGAGGAGGATTTTGAAACCTCACTTGAATAATTTGTCATCTTATGTCAACGAACAAAATAACTTCAACAAAATTCACAAATCTTTTGAACAAAATGGTTGTGGAGTCACGCTCTTCTTCAAGCAGCCTTTTTGCAAGCAAACCCTTTTGTGCTTCAAGGGTTGCCTTGAGGTCCTTTGGGTAAGGAAGATACCTTCAGCCCTTTATTAATTCTTGTCCTCTCCTAGACTTAGCTATCAGTAGCTTTCCCTTCACCTCTAGCAAACTCAAGCAACAGTCAGTTTGCAGACAATCAAATAGTCAAATTCTTTGCACTTTTTAAACACATTTCAAGTTAAACAAGCAAGCTATTGCTCTGTCAATCAAACAACCAAGTGCTCTGATACCAAACTGATCTAAAAATGAGTTGGATAACTTGTTATGATTTTAAATAACCTCCCACTCAGTTAAACAAATAAAATATCTAGCTTGTACTTGAATTTTGCGGAAACTTTTACTTGAAATAGGTGTATGATTTTTAAATGTTTAAGTGCTTTAAGTCCATTTTTTTTTCTGAAATTAAACATGTGTAACAAAAATATAATGCAACAAATAAAAATCCACACATAACAGCAAATTTAATCTAGGATTTCACCTGAATATCGTGGGCTACGTCCCCCTGAGCTCTTGTCATCTTGACATGGCTCTTTGGGATTATCGAAAAAAATATTTTAAAAGTTCCACACTTAGATCCAATTGTTACTGAATTGTACCAATAGGCTTTGAATACCATATATATCCCTGTCATGGCTGTCATCAATCTGCAAACAGATCTAGGATTCCTTAGACTTGATTCCTTATGTCGGTGCTCTGAGCTGCACTGAGCTTCTATATGGAACTAAATACTTCAAAATTATTTTACTGTCCCTAAAACCTCACCTATTGTCTCTAGTACATATCAGACCTCCAAAATGGACTGATCGTTTTCTCAAAATGAGCACTGCATCCCCAATCTAGGCCTCCCTCCACGATTTTCCCTAGGCTGCCCAAAACTTACCTGTAGGTTCTTGACCTTAAAATTACTCAAATGGCTCTTAAAATCCATTCAATGGATTTATAATGCCAATAATATTCATAATAGACTATTTTTTCACTGAAATTGGCCTCAGACTGCTTCGATTTCGCCTCCAACACGTGTCGGCACCCTCTAGCACTAGGGTCACTGAAAACATATCTGATGGGTTATCAACCTCTATGAGTCCTCAAACACTTTTGAAAACTCCTCTAATGGATTTATAATTATCAAAACAGCCATAAATGACTATTGGTTTGATGTATAAAGCCTATAGCTGCCCTGGCAAGGCCCCGAACTACTGCTGGAACTTGCTGGCCTTGATGGCCCCTGGAACTTCACTGAAGCATATCGGCTTTCAAAAGTCCTCTATAGGCTCTGAAAACCACACCATTAGTTCCATAACATCTGAAACATCCAAAATTGACTATTTTATTTCTAAAAAAGGCCTCTAGCTCCCCTAGTTAAGCCTCAAACTGCCATTGGCCCATGGTGGCCCTCGTGGCCCCTAGAACTTCTATGAAGAAAAAACTTGCTCAAAAGTATTTTGATAGCTCTAAAACCCTCACCAATGAGTCTATAATGTCTGAGATACTCAAAATTTACTATTGGCACTCCAAAATTGGTTGAATCTAGCTCAAGATAGAGCCTGAACTCATTTTGCCCAATGACCCCGAAAAATCCTCCACCAAATTTGGAGGAACTTAAGTTAACTGAAGTTAATTCAGAAATTCCATCAAAATTGGTGGGAATGCTCTAGTTAAACCCATAGTTAAACCGTTAGTGGTAAATGTTGTCGCTGGGGCGGCCACATGGCCCCTTACCTTGCGGTCTTCGTGGGTTGTTAACAAATTTTATTGAAAATAAACCGCGTATTAAAAACTCAACCGACAGCATTTAATTTTCATGTGACACCCTCTAAAATATGTTCATATACAGTTAATGGTTAGGGGTTAAAACATTGGCCCATGGTCACAGGTCGGCGATCCTATGGGGAGGGACTAGCCCCTCCAAACCCCCGAATGTGAAATGGTTAAACCATAAAACAAACGCAGACTACCATATGGTTAAGAAAAATTAGTATTCCACTTGGTAAAGTGGTGCGTGTGCATGTAGATAGGTCTTGGGTTCGATCCTCCGGCCCCCCAAAATTTTTACATGATCGAACCTGGGCCACCTCGCAGCCTGTGATTGGCCAAACCAAAACACGTTCAACCCAACTGCAAAGTATATCATGACATTCGTCACGACCTGACAGGTCCAAATGGAATATTCTAGGGAATATTTTGAGGAATATTCCAATAATATTCCCTAGAATATTATTTTTTTAATTTTCCCAAAATTCAAAGTCAAACTTGGTCAAAGTCCAAAAATTGCAGTTTACTGGACTTTTCAAAATGCGATAACTTCTTCATACGGTGTCAATTTTTCAAACCGTTTATGGCGTCAAAATCAAGAAGATGAGATATATCCAGTCGCTTAGGTTCAGCACACTTCTGAACACTTTGAATTTTGAGCTATCACTTAGGTCCATGATTATGTTCTGATCACACCTCCCCATTGGATATCTTTTGGACCCCAAAAGACTGATATACTGATCTGTACAATAGATGAGAGTACAACACCCTCTTATTTTCAGCCTCCATACACTTCCCTTGCATGGATTAGTGCCTTTGAACCACAACTCGAAGGTAGTCGACACTTCCCTTCCTAGATGCGCTTGTCCTCCTATTAAGAATTGTCTTCCTTGAACTCACTCAAAAATTTCTGGAAGAAATTTACAAGAAGGTAGCTAAACATCGCTTCCTTGATCATCAATCCAAGGTGGCTCAAAAAAACATGATATTACAGCATAAATACATGCATACTTGACTAAAATTTTCATATGTACAAATGAAAATATGTCGTACTGTGTCAAGAATTCAAGCCACTTCCACAGCGACTTTTGTTGTTGCAAATATTCTTCATGTGAAACATCTGTTCCCACATCAATGATGGAATCTTTGGTTCCAATTTCGCCAGTCTTTCTGTCCTCTTGCCTCAAATTCTTGGGATGATTAGTTGGATGCAAGGTCCAACATTGGGAAGAAACATGTCCCCTTTTATGGTATTGTGTGCAAGTCTTATGCACCTTCTTTTCAAGTTGCCTTTGCCTCAACTTCTTCCTGTGTGCCTTCATCCTCTTCCAGCGTCTCAAAACAACATGGTTACATAGACCACAATATTCACAACAACTCTTTCTTCCATTAAAGCATGCAAAATTTTCATGCTTGCAAAAACATAATCAACTTGACTATGGGAATAATTATACCTCATATGCTACTTTTCATGTCCATCCTTTTTACCTTCATGAGGAGATGAACTTGTAGAGGCTCCAGCTTTTCTTTGAAGACTAACATCATTGTTTATGTCTTGATAGTTGTACGAACTCTCATGCTCGCTACAAGCTTCATGTATACAATCTTCTTGCTGAAACATAGGCTTTAAACAATGGAAATAAACTTGAAAACAAACTTGACATGTTTGTGGTTTAGAACTTGGAAAAAAAGTTCTTTTTGAAGTTGTCTCATATGCCTTCATGGCTTTGGAGTCTTCGCCATCAAATTGAACATGAACAAGACCAAATTTCTTAGGTCTATCCTCAACCAAAATAGGATCATTCATGCCTTTTGTATGCTTGCCTAAACCCTTGTTGTCATAGCACATTTTAAACATTAACTTGGACCCTATACCTCTAGTGTGCTTTTCAAATGAACCAACACATCTTTCTGAAGAGAAAACTGAATACAAATTAGAGTGAAGTACCTCTGCTTTCACGCATGTTCTTGTTTAAGGCCTCTTGGGCTTGATGGAGTTGCATCTCCATCTCATGCATTCTTTGAAGAATGTATTCCTTCTCTTGCTTCATAGCAACCATATTCTCATGAAGTCTAGTGCTTTCTCTTCTATCTTCAAACAGAATTTCACCGTGTCCTTCAACATGTAGAAGTATCGCTTCATGTATTCATCGAAGAATCTTGTGAAGGAGGAGGATTTTGAAACCTCACTTTAAGAATTTGTCATCTTATGTCAATGAAAAAATTAAATTCAACAAAATTCACAAAGCTTTCAAAAACAATTGACAAAGCTTTTGAACAAAATGGCTGTAGAGTCACGCTCTTCTTCAAGCAGCCTTTTTGCAAACAAACATTTTTGTGCTTCAAGGGTTTCCTTGAGGTCCTTTGGGTAAGGAATATTCCTTCAGCCATTTCTTCCTTATTTTCCTCTCCTGGACATAGTTATTAGTAGCTTTCCCTTCACCTCTAGCAAACTCAAGCAACCGTCAGTTTGCAAACAATCAAACAGTCAAATTCTTTGCACTATTTAAACACCTTTCAAGTTAAACAAGCAAGCTATTGCTCTATCAATCAAGAAACCAAGTGCTCTGATACCAACCTGATTTGAAAATGGGTTGGATAACTTGCTATGATTTTCAAGAACATCCCACTGAGTTAAACAAATAAAAGATCTAGCTTGTACTTGACTTTTGCGGAAATTTTTATTTGAAATAGGTGTAAGATTTTTAATTGTTTAACTGCTTTAAGTCCATTTGTTTTTGCTAAAATTAAACATGTTTAACAGAAATATAATGCAGAAAATAAACATCCACACATAACAGCAAATTTAATCTAGGAGTTCACCTGAATATCGTGGGCTACATCTTCTTGAGTTCTTGTCATATTGACTTGGCTCTTTGGGATTATGGAAAAATTTCTTTTACAAGTTCCACACTTAACTCCAATGGTTACTGAACTGAACCAATGGGTTTAGAATACCATCTGTATCCCTGTCATGGTTTTCATCACTCTACAAACAGATCTAGGCTTCCTTAGACTTGATTCCTTCCGTTGGTCCTCTGAGCTACATTGATCTTCTCTATGGAGCTAACTCCTTCATAATTCTTTTACTATCCCTGAAACCTCACCTATTGTCTCCAGCATGTATCAGACCTCCAAAATGGACTGATCATTTTCTCAAAATGAGCATTGCATCCCCAATATAGGCCTCCCTCCACGATTTTCCCTGGCTTCCCAAAACTTCCCTGTAGGTTATCTACCTTCAAAATTCTTCAAAGGGCTCTAAAAATCCCTTCAATGGATTCATAATGCCAAAAATAGTCAGAATAGACTATTGGTTCACTGCAATTGGCCTCTGGCTGCTTCGATTTCGCCTCCAACACCTGTCGGCACCCCTTGGCACTAGGGTCACTAAAAACTTCTCTGATGTGTTATTGACCTCTATAAGTCCTCAAAAGCTTCTAAAAACTCCTCCAATGGATTTATAAGTATCAAAACAGTTAGAAATGACTATTGTTTCGCTGCATAAGGCCTCTAGCTGCCCTGGTGGCCCTTGGAACTTCATTGAAGCATCTCAACTTTCAAAATTCATCTACAGGATCTAAAAACCACACTATTAGTTCCAAAACATCTAAAACATCCAAAATTTACTATTGGAATTCTAAAAAAGGCCTCTAGCTCCCATGGCTAGGCCTCAAAATGTTGTTGGCCTATGGTGGCCCTGGTGGCCCCTAGAACTTCTCTGAAGCCAAAACCTGCTCAAAATTCCTTGGATGGCTCCGCAACCCTCACCAATGAGTCTGGAATGTATGGGATTGTCTAAATTGACTGTTGGCACTCAAAAATTGGTCAAATCTAGCTCAAGATAGAGCCTCAACTCATTTTTCCCAATGACCCCTAAAAATCCCCCACCAAACTTGGAGGAACTTAAGTTAATTTAGAAATTCTGTCAAAATTGGTGGGCATGCTCCATTTAAACCGCCAGTTAAACTATTATTGGTAAATTTTTCCGCCGGGGTGGCCACATGGCCCCTTACCCCGCGGTCTTTGTGGGTGGTTAACAAATTTTATTCCAAATAAACCACGTATTAAAAACTCAACCAACGACATTTAATTTGCATGTGACACCCTCTGAAATATTTTGGCAGACCGTTAATGGTTAGGGGTTAAAACCTTGGCACATGGTCACGGGCCGGCTGTCCTATGGGGAGGGGTTGGCCCCTACATACCCCCGAATGTGAAATGGTTAAACCATAAAACAAACGTTGACTGCCATATGGTTAAGAAACTCTGGTAGTCCACTTGGTAAAGCAGTGCACGTGCATGCCGAGAGGTCTCGGGTTCGATCCTCTGGCCCTCCAAAAATTTTACATGACCAAACCTGGGCCACGTGGTGGCCCTCCAAGCCTGCCACATGGCAACCTGTGATTGGCCAGACCAAAACACGTTCAACCCAACTGCAAATTATATCATGACACTTGTCAGGACCTGACTGGTCCAAATGGAATATTCCAGGGAATATTTTGAGGAATATTCTAGGAATATTACTTGGAATATTTTTTTTAATTTTCCCAAAATTCCAAGTCAAACTTGATTAAAGTCCAAAAATTGTAGTTTACTGTACTTTTCAAACGGTGGTAACTTCTTCATACGGTGTTAGTTTTTAATACTATTTGCAGCGCTGGAATCAGAAAGACGAGATCTATTCGGTCGCTCAGGTTCGGCACACTTCCAAACACTTTTAATTTTGAGCTATCACTTAGGTCCATGATCCTGTTCTAATCACACCTCCCCATTGGGAATCTTTTGGACCCCAAGAGACTGATAAATTGATATGTATAGTAAATGAGAGTACATCAACCTCCTATTTTCAGCCTCCATACACTTTCCTTGCATGGCTTAGTCCCTTTGAACCACAACTCGAAGGTAGTCAACACTTCCTTTACTAGACGCACTTGTCCTCCTGTTAAGAACTATCTTCCTTGAACTCACTCAAAAATTTCTAGTGAGAAATTTACAGAAGATAGCTGAACATCGCTTCCTTGATCATTGATCCAAGGTGGCTCAAACAAACATGAGATTACAACATAAATACATGCATACTTGACTGAAATTTTCATATGTACAAATGAAAGTATGTCTTACTATGTCAAGAAGTCAAACCACTTCTTACGAAGCCACTTCCATGACAAATTTTGTTGCTGCAAATATTCTTCATATGAAACATCCGTTCTCACATCAATGATGGAATATTTGGTTCCAATTTCACCAGTATTTCTGTCCTCTTGCCTCAAATTCTTGGGACGATTAGTTGGATGAAATGTCCAACATTGGGAAACAACATGTCCCCTTTTATGGCAATGTGTGCAAGTCTTATGCACCTTCTTTGAAAGTTTCCTTTGCCTCAACTTCTTCTTGTATGCCTTCATCCTCTTCCAGCATCTCTAAACAACATGGTTACACAGACCACACTATGCACAACAATTCTTCCTTCCATTCAAGCATGCAGAATTTTCATGCCTTATAGAAACATAATCAACTTGAATATGGGAATAATTATACCTCATATGCTGCTTTTCATGTCCATCCTTTTACCTTCATGAGGAGATGAACTTGTAGACGCTCCAGCTTTTATTTTAAGACTAACATCAGTGTTTATGTCTTGATAGTTGTCTGAACTCTCATGTTGGCCATAAGCTGCATGTTTGCAATCTTCTTGCTGCAACATGGGCTTTAAATAATGGAAATCAAATTGAAAACAAACTTGACATGTTTGTGGTTTATAAATTGGAACAAAAGTGCTTTTTTAAGTTCTCTCATTTGCCTTCATGGCTTTAGAGTCTTCGTTGTCAAGTTGAACATAACCAAGACCAAATTTCTTAGGTCTCTCCTCAACTAAAATAGGATCAATCATGCCTTGTGCATGCTTGCCTAAACCCTTGCCTTAATAGCACATTTTAAACATTAACTTGGACCCTATACCTCTAGTGTGCTTTTCAAATGAACCAACACATCTTTCTGAAGAGGAAACTAAAGACAAATTAGAGTTAATTACCTCTGCTTCACACATGTTCTTGGTTAAGGCTTCTTGGGCTTGATGGAGTTGCATCTCCATCTCATGAATTCTTTGAAGAATTTATTCCTTCTCTTACTTCATAGCAAAAAATTTCTCATGAATTCTAGTGCTTTCTCTTCTATCTTCAAACAAAATTTTCACCATGTCCAGCATTATGCATTATTGAACTGTTGTTGGCACCTACTGGCCCTAGTGGCCCCTGGAAATTCACTGAAGCATATCGGCTTTTAAAAGTCCTCTAAAGGATATAAAAACCACACCATTAGTTCCATAACATCTAAAACCTCCAAAATTGACTATTGGATTTCTAAAAAAGGCCTCTAGCTCCCCTGGCTAGGCCTCAAACTACTGCTGGCCCATGGTGGCCCTCATGGCCCTTAGAACTCATCTGAAGAAAAAACCTACTCAAAGTTCCTCTAATGGCTCTGCAACCCTCACCAATGATTCTGGGATGTATGAGATAGTCTAAATTTATTATTGGAACTTCAAAATTGGTCGAATCTAGCTCAAGATAGAGCTTGAAGTCATTTTGCCCAATGAACCTTAAAAATCCTCCACCAAACGTGGAGGAACTTAATTTAACTAAATTTAATTCGGAAATTCTGCCAAAATTAGTGGGCGCACTCCATTTAAACCATCAGTTAAACCGTCAGTGGTAAATGTTGCTGTCAGGGTGGCCACATGGCCCCTTACCCCGCGGTCTTCGTGGGTGGTTAACAAATTTTATTGCAAATAAACCGCATATTAAAATCTCAACCGACGGCATTTAATTTGCATATGACACCCTCCAACATATGTTGGAAGACCTTTAATGGTTAGGGGTTAAAACCTTGGCCCATGGTCATGGGTCGGCAGTCCTATGGGGAGGGGCTGGCCCCTCCAGACCCCTGAATGTGAAATAAGTTAAACCATAAAACAAACATCGACTACCATATGGTTAAGAAACTCTGGTAGTCCAATTCGTAAAGCAGTGTGCGTGCATGCAGATAGGTCTCAGGTTCGATCCTCCGACCCTCCAAAAATTTTACATGATTGAACGTGGGCCACCTGATGGCCCTCTAGGCTTGCCACGTGGCGTCCTGTGATTAGCCAAACCAAAACACTGTCAACCCAACTACAAATTATATCATGACACTTGTCACGACCTGACTAGTCCAAATGGAATATTCTGGGGAATATTCCTAGAATATTATTTTTTTAAATTTCCCAAAATTCCAAGTCAAACTTGGTCAAAGTCCAAAAATTGCAGTTTACTGGACTTTTCAAAGTGCGATAACTTCTTCATATGGTGTCAATTTTTTGAACCGTTCACGATGCTGGAATCAGGAAGACAAGATCTATCCAGTCACTTAGGTTTGGCGCACTTCCGAAAACTTTGAATTTTGAGCTATCACTTAGGTCCATGATCCAGTTCTGATCACACCTCCCCGTTGGGAATATTTTGGACCCCAAAAGACTGATATAATGATCTGTATAGTAGATGAGAGTACAACACCCTCTTCTTTTCAACCTCCATACACTTGCCTTAAATTACTTAGTGCCTTTGAACCACAACTCGAAGGTAGTCGACACTTCCCTTCCTAGATGTGCTTGTCCTCCTGTTAAGAACTGTCTTCCTTGAACTCACTCAGAAATTTCTGGCGAGAAATTTACAGAAGGTAGTTGAACATTGCTTCCTTGATCATTGATCCAAGGTGGCTCAAACAAACATGATATAATAGCATAAATACATGCATACTTAACTGAAATTTTCATATGTACAAATGAAAGTATGTATTACTGTGTCAATAAGTCAAACCACTTCTTACCAAGCCACTTCCACAGCGAATTTTGTTGCTGCAAATATTCTTCATGTGAAACATCCATTCTCACATCAATGATGGAATATTTGGTTCCAATTTCACCAGTCTTTCTACCCTCTTGCCTTAAATGCTTGGGACGATTAGTTGGATGCGATGTCCAACATTGGGAAACAACATGTCCACTTTTATGGCAATGTGTGCAAGTCTTATGCACCTTCTTTGCAAGTTTCCTTTGCCTCAATTTATTCATGTATGCCTTCATGCTCTTCTATCATCTCGAAACAACATGGTTACATAGACCACAATATGCACAACAACTCTTTCTTTCATTCAAGCATGCAGAATTGTCATGCCTTACATAAACATAATCAACTTGACTATGGAATAATTATACCTCATATGCTTATTTTCATGTCCATCCTTTTTACCTTCATGAGGAGATGAACTTGTAGAGGGTCCAGCTTTTCTTTGAAGACAAACATCAGTGTTTATGTCTTGATAGTTGTCCAAACTCTCATGCCCGCCATAAGTTGCATGTCTACAATCATCTTGCTACAAGATAGGCTTTAAACAATGACAATCAACTTGAAAACAAACTTCACATGTTTGTGGTTTAGAACTTGGAACAAAAGTTCGTTTTGAAGTTGTCTCATATGCCTTCATGGATTTGGAGTCTTCGCCCTCAAAATGAACATAACCAAGACCAAATTTATTAGGTATCTCCTCAACCAAAATAGGATCAATTATTCCTTGTGCATGCTTGCCTAAACTCTTGCCTTCATAGCACATTTTAAACATTAACTTGGACCCTATACCTCTAGTGTGTTTTTCAAATGAACCAACACATATTTCTAAAGAGGAAACTGAAGAAAAATTAGAGTGAATTACGACTCCTTCACGCATGTTCTTGGTTAAGGCCTCTTGGGCTTGATGGAGTTGCATCTCCATCTCATGCATTATTTGAATAATTTCTTCCTTCTCTTTCTTCATAGCGACCAATTTCTAATGAAGTCTAGTGCTTTCTCTTCTATCTTCAAATATAATTTTCACCATGTCCTTCAACATGTAGAAGTCTTGCTTCATGTCTTCATCAAAGAATCTTGTGAAGGAGGAGGATTTTGAAACCTCACTTGAAGAATTTTTCATCTTATGTCAATGAAAAAAATAACTTCAACAAAATTCACAAAGCTTTCAAAAAAAATTGACAAAGCTTTTGAACAAAATGGCTATAGAGTCACACTCTTCTTCAAGCAGCCTTTTTGCAAACAAACCATTTTGTGCTTCAAGGTTTGCCTTGAGGTCCTTTGGGTAAGGAATATGCCTTCATCCCTTTATTCCTTCTTGTCCTCTCATGGACTTAGATATCAGTAGCTTTCCCTTCACCTCTAGCAAACTCAAGCAACAGTCAATTTGAAAATAGTCAAACAGTCAAATTCTTTGCACTGTTTAAACACCTTTCAAGTTAAACAAGCAAGCTATTGCTCTATCAATCAAGGAAAAAAGTGCTATGATACCAACCTGATCTGAAAATGGTTTGGATGAATTATTATGCTTTTCAAGAACCTGCCACTTATTTAAACAAATAAAATATCTAGCTTGTACTTGAATTTTGCGGAAATTTTTACTTGAAATAGGTTTATGACTTTTAACTATTTAATTTCTTTAAGTCCAATTATTTTTTCTGAAATTAAACATGTGTAACAACAATATAATGCAACAAATAAACATCCACACATAACAGCAAATTTAATCTAGGAGTTCACCCGAATATCGTGGGCTATGTCTCCTTGAGCTCTTGTCATCTTGACTTGGCTCCTTGGGATTATGGAAAATTTTCTTTTACAAGTTCCACACTTAACTCCAATGGTTACTGAACTGAACCGATGGGCTTATAATACCATCTATTTCCCTGTCATGGCTATCATCACTATGAAAACAAATCTAGGCTTCCTTAGACTTGATTGCTTCTGTCAATGCTCTGAGCTACACTGAGCTTCCTTATGGCACTAACTCATTCATAAGTATTTTATTGTCCCTAAAACCTCATATAATGTCTCCAGCACATATCTGACCTCCAAAATGGACTGATCATTTTCTCAAAATGAGAACTACATCCCCAATCTAGGCCTCCCTCCATGGTTTTCCCTCGGCTGCCAAAAACTTCCTTGTAGGTTATCGACCTTCAGAAGTCTTCAAATGGCTCTGAAATCCCTTCAATGGATTGAGGATGCCAAAAATAGTCAAAATAGACTATTGGTTCACTAAAATTGGCCTCCAACTGCTCCGGTTTCGCCTCCAACACTTGTCAGCACCCCCTGGCAATAGGGTCACTGAAAATTTCTTTGATGGGTTATCAACCTCTATAAGTACTAAAAAGCTTCTTAAAACTACTCCATTGGATTCAAATGTATAAAAACAGTCAAAAATGACTATTGGTTCGTTGCATAAGGCCACTAGTTGCCCTGGCTAGGCCCCAAACTGTTGTTTGCACTTGCTGGCCCTAATGGCCCCTGGAACTTCACTGAAGCATCTCGGCTTTCAAAAATCATCTAAAAGCTCTTAAAAACACACCATTAGCTCCATAACATCTAAAATATCCAAAATTGACTATTGGATTTCTGAAAAAGGCCTCTAGCTCCCCTGGCTATGCCTCAAATTGTTGCTGGCCCATGGTAGCTCTGGTGGCCCCTAGAACTTCTCTGAAGCAAAAACCTGATCAAAATTCCTTTGATGGCTCTGAAACTCTCACCAATGATTCTAGAATGTCTGAGATAGTCAAAAATTACTATTGGCACTCCAAAATTGGTCGAATCTAGCTCAAGATAGAGCCTGAACTCATTTTGCCCAATGACCCCGAAAAATCCTCCACCAAACTTGGAGGAACTTAAGTTAACTGAATTTAATTCGTAAATTCCACCAAAATTGGTGGGCATGCTCCAGTTAAACTGTTAGTGGTAAATGTTGCCGCCAGGGTGGCCACATGGCCCCTAACCTCGCGGTCTTCATGGGTGGTTAGCAAATTTTATTGCAAATAAACCGTGTATTAAAAACTCAACTGATGGAATTTAATTTGCATGTGACACCCTCCGAAATATGTTAGTGGACCATTAATGTTTAGGGGTTAAAACCTTGGCCCATGGTCCCATGTCGGCAGTCCTATGGTGAGGGGCTGGCCCCTCCATACCCCCGAATGTGAAATGGTTAAACCATAAAACAAACATTGACTACCATATGGTTAAGAAACTCTAGTAGTGCAGTTGGTAAAGCAGTGTGCATACATGCAGAGAGGTCTCGGGTTCGATCCTCCGGCCCTCCAAAAATTTTACATGACCAAACCTGGATTGGCCGGACCAAAACATGTTCAACCCAACCGTAAATTATATCATGACACTTGTCACAACCTGACTGGTAAAAATGGAATATTCTAGGGAATATTCCCTGGAATATTCTTTTTTTAATTTTCCCAAAATTCCAAGTCAAACTTGGTCAAAGTCCAAAAATTGCAATTTACTGGACTTTTGAAACTGCGATAACTTCTTCATACGGTGTCGGTTTTTTGAACTGTTCACGGCTCAGGAATCAGGAAGACGAGATATATCCAGTTGCTCAGTTTCATTACACTTCCGAACACTTTGAATTTTGAGTTATCACTTAGGTCCATGATCCAGTTCTGATCAACAGGCGAGACAAACAGCCTATAGCAACAGGTCCACCACTAACCGATGTACGAAGGGCCTTATAGAGTTATAAAAAAACCTAGAGAGTTTGAATATTTACATCCCATAGAGAGGGATGAATGATATACCTTTCAAGCTCCAGAGACATGTGATTGGGGTTCTAGGTCCATTCAGGTGATATCTGCGCAGGGTGGAATGCGCTATACTCTGCTACCATGATCATCATCATGGATAGATGATGGTCGATCTAGATTGGAATTTTATTTTTTGCATCAGTATCTTTAGATCATAAGGTGTTTGAAACCTGTTATCACTCTATCAGATTCCCAAGGCTGAGGAAGGAATCCCAACAGAGGTAACCACAAAAAAATCTTTTGACTTCATATCTAGCCCTACCAAGTCGAAGAGGGCTCTCTCCACAAAAAATCATAGCCAAGAGGGCTAGATGAAAAAGTTTTTAGGCTAGCTATGAAATGCAGGGGTTTGATTTTTTTTTATTGGGGTTGGGCTTCACTAAATGAGGATTAGGTTAAGGTGACTAGATTAGGGACAATGAGATGGAATTGCAGTCCATTCGATGGGGAAAGGTAGGTAGAAGGCTCAACACTTGAAGGTGATTTGGTGAGATGGTTTAAGACTTATGAGGAGCTAGGAAGAACATAGAATATGAGTTCTTCCTAAACTAAAGAAAATGGACAAATTATGAAACATTTCCCAAAACAAAGCATTAAAAACATGTATTCTTCTTATCAACTTAAAATTTAACATATAATATACATAAAAAGGTTTATGACCTTACAAAACATTCATACAAATGATCACAGAGAAAAAAATATGCCAAACATTCATACCACATGAATCCCAAGGAAATCGCTGCAATTCTTCATTAATTTCCAGGCGAAACTGGTTCTTGATCAATACACTAGCATCCAAAATAATTCCAACCTTTGAATTCTGTGAAGATATGAGCTAAATAGACCTCAAAACCACCTCCACTCATCCATAGGGGTCGAATCCATGAGATGAGGGAGATATTACATAAAAATCTGAACTGATAGCTAGAGTGTAGGATGAGAAAAGCGACTCATTCCTATCTCTAATGAACTGATACATTACACCTCAAATGGTTGACTTACCTAATGTATTTACCCTAGGTAAAAGTAAAAACATGATATTTACATTCATCTTTACCATTTACATAAGTAAATTCCTCATTTCTAAAGTAAAAGTCAAACTGGAGTGAAACTTCAAAAATTTCTGAAGACTGTGTAAAATACATTTTTCTTGTGAAACATGCAGCATCCAAGCAGAAAAATTGACCTCTATTCAAGGATGATTTTAAATGCCTTCCCAGTGTCCAAATCATCTCCATGATATCTCATTGGAAATATATTTGAGTCTATTTTCCAAAACTACCTCCAGCTTTCTGATTGGAGTTTAGTTTCCTTGTCAAAAATTGATTTTCCCAAGACTGGTCAAAAAGTGTTGAATGAGGGTGAAAAAATGCAGAGTGTTGTTGCAGGAAACTTTTGGAGGCCTTCCTCAACTCCAAATTGAGCTCATGATAGATCATTGGAAATATATCTTTGTAGAGTGATCATTTGAATTATCAAGCAAGTGATTTGGACACTCCAAGTATGAGAAAATTTGATTTTCCCAAGGTCACTCTAGAAGTGCAGCAACTCTCCTGTAGCACCTGTATTTTTTAAATTTATCTAAAACCATGACACATGTGTAAAACCTGAAGGATTTTTCTCTTCCTTGGCCTATGATGGACAAAAACCTCTCTCACGTTTGTCAAATTCATCTTTGTTTTGTCAGAAACATATTTTGAATAAAAACCGACCCTATGAGTGGAAAATGACTTGACTCTTGGAATTTCTTCTCAAAAAATGATGGAAACATGATGTTTATGAGATGAAATGATCTCATACTTACTGATATGACCTACCTTATGGCTTCTATGCTCAGATGTCTTTGATTCCATAGCAAACCCTAGCTTAGTGGGAGAGGAAATTAGGGTTTAGTGCTTGTGAACAATGATGACTTGGGCACCTTTGGGAAAAGACAACTCCCTTTGACATTTGATCAATTGATGAACTAAAAACTCTTTCACTTTGACATTTTATGTGTTGGCATGTGGAACTCTGAGTTGGCAGCCTTTGGGAGACTGAATACTTATTACATTTGAATTGACATAAAATTACATCTTGGAATGAAACTCACACTTGAAATCAAAATACAAATTTGGAAACCATCTTGGAGGTCATATTTACATGTGAAATATACATTATTGGGATCACTCTCATACTTTTATGACCTTATGCAAATGAAATGGTGCATTTTTGGACCTTGAACAATGAAACCTAATGACCTAATGGGACCTTGAATGACCTGACTTCCATGGTTGACTTTAAATGAGACAAGACATGATGAAATCAGATTTTCATAGGTGTTATTATGCTCAAGAAGACATGAAGGTGAGTCAGAAAATGTGATTTTATGAGGGAGAGTGAAGTTTTATTGAGTAGGGCTACCATCAGTGAAACAATTTTTAGCATGACCTAATGGAATGATATAAAAATTTCAGAGTGAGACACCTAAAATGAAAATGAAATGAGTGATTTTGATCACTAATGGTAGAATGCATATTCTAGCACTAACATTGGCCTTATTGGGGATGGAAGCTCTGACAGAGGTGTCAAGAACCGCAGATCTCTGAGTTGAGTAGATCAATGTTTTCTTCCATTGGGCCAATACGGTCAAAAATAACTTGAACTGAAAGGTAGGACTGATTTTTTGACAATTAAATGACACAAACTAAATGAAACTGACTCAATTTGACTCGACTTGATTGAAACAAGACTCAAAAACTGAACTTCCTCTACTTATTGATGGAAATACATCACCGAGACTTGAGGGCTTCAAATCCCAATGAAAACGACCTGCTTGTTGAATACATATGTGCAATCATGTGAAGTGATCCTTCCAGTGTAACCAATCCAGCAGATGGTTACTTGTTTGAATTCTTTGTAGAAATTAGTTGAATAAATCACTTATTCAATGGATATTAACCTGATCACACATCAATTTCGAATTGCATGCATAACACATAATCTCTTCTACAATTAATTGTCACATGCGGAAAGAATAGAAGCAATAGCACATCAAATCATCACACACATTAACACAGTATGTATGGGGAAAAATTATAGCTGAAAACCCCGCAGCTATAGTATATTATAAATGGAGAGAACATGCAGCAAATACATAGTACAAACTCCTCACAAGTACTCAGTACTATCTCCCAAAGCTGCACAAAAACTAGCTTGGTTTTGAACAAGTCACAGGTTCAAAACACACCCACTACTTCTCTTCCTCTATCGCGCAATCAAGGCTGGTCTAAATTGAGATCCGTGTTCGAATCTCATCAGGCTTCAACCGCGCAATTGTCATTGGTAATTTCCTCCAAGTGTGGTGCAAATCTCATGCACAACTGATGTCGCAATTGATAGCTAACTCAACCCTTTCATCTACCTCTTTCACTTGTCGCCACTGAACTGTCCATGCACCGAGTTAAACTGATGTGTTCTTTAGTTGAATAATGAGTTAATAATTAGTGAATTAAATAATATTTAATTCACACAACTCATCTCTAGTGTATTAGCCAGTTAAACTAAATACAACTAGTTCAACTAGTTAACCACAACACCACCTCCATTAACTCCTCAATCAACTCCACCACAACTCTGCCACATGAGTCTAACTGAAGTCTAACATGCAAGATGCCATCAAACCCTAGGAACCACGTGATTCCCCTGTCAGTTGCATGAGCCACCTCCATGACTCGAACCGAAGTGCTCCAAGAGAGTAAACTGCTGTTTATAGTCAAAATATTATTAAGGGTAAATAATATTTGACTTCCATATTTTTAGGAGATCAGTCTAAAAATAGCCTGGGTCCTAAAAATTAGGGTCTCATCTATTTTTACCGACATGTCGCATACTACAAGAATCTCCAAGTAGAATTCCCAAATTATGCTCCGTATGTCTAAAAATAGACTTTGCGACAAAAATCACATGTGTGGGCCCCACCTAGTTTAGGTGATCACTTTCCAACTAGGATCAGGAATGATGTTTCAGGATGCCTCCTTCACTGTTTCTTGTTGCAATATTCAACACTCCCTCTCAATAAGAAAGGACTGTCTTTGCATGCGACATGCAACTCCATGCATTCGCCCTGCAACCTTCACAAGCGCCATGCAACTCCATGCATATGCTCTGCAACTCCTCTGAAACTGAATAGGCTCCAAACAACTCAATCAGTCTTGATGCATCTAGCATCTATCATCAAAGTCTTTGACTTCTGCTGGTACCAACTGCACATGTCATCAGGAACTACTGCGCTGTTGAACTCTTGCACCCATGCACTCTTGCACTTGCTGTCAACTCTGATCCGCGCTCCAGTATCCGACACTGTCACTTTGATCTGCCTGCATCACTCCAACTGATCTTGCTACTGCTGTGCTATGGGCACCTCGTAGCTAGGTTCAACTCATGAGATCCACACCATCTCATGAATCTGCCCAGAAATCTTCTCATGGGATTACTCATGCATGTCGCCCCACCTCATACCTGGTGGTACAGCTGCATGCACTCCCTCTGCCCGTCTAGCACGAAATTTCTCTGCATGAGTGGTCTCTTCCACTCCATGATCCTCTTGTGGCTGCTCCACACCCCTAGGTTCACTTTCACCTGCATGCAAAACCCGCTCCCTCTCAAGCTTCAATTGCATGTCTTTCTCGCCTGCATGCAACACTTGCTCCCTCTCAAGCTTCAGTTGCATGTCTTTCTCCTGCTTCCCAACAATAGGAAGCTCCGTAGACATCCCATCTACTTCAAGTCTGCAGAGATTCTTTGCTCGAATCCCAACCTTCTTGACTTGTCCCGTTGCCTTGTGCCGAAGGAAAACTTTCCCTTCTCTAAAGACAACTTCATACCCTTTATCCTCTAACATTGCAACTGAGATCAAATTCTTTGTTAGACCTGGTACATGTAATACATCTTGTAAAAGAATGATTTTACCTGACTCCCTCTGAAAGGTTATGGTACCAATGCCGATCGCATTGTATCGTCCACCATCGCCCATCTCAACATGCATCTGGAGACCTTTCTCCACCAAGTCACTGAAAAGATTTGCATCTCCCGTCATGTGAAAGGAAACACCACTATCAATATACCACCCCGATCCCAATGCACTAGACAACATGCATGCGATCAATGAGAAGTCCAGCTCAAATTGCGAGGCAAGAGCCTCACCGGCTGCAGATCCAGCAGCCTGCTTGTTCTTCTTCTTCTTGGGGCAATTCGTGGCGTAATTTCCATGATCGTGACAGTGAAAAAACTTCACTTTGGACATGTCACGCTCTTTACCATCCGCACCGGATTGAGAAGCCTTCTCCTTGCCCTTCCCCTTCCTTGCTTTGGCAGCCAAAGTGCAGTATTCTTCATCAACTCCCTTTGACGAAGAACCATCTCTGGTATTTCGCCGGATCTCCTCTTGCACGAGATCAGACCACAGTCTTTCCCATCCCGGCAACTTTTCCCGACCATTGACACTATCTTGATATGCATGCCAACTCTTCGGCAAACCAAGAAGCGCCAAACTCACCAGATCCTCATCCTCCATGATCGTGACAGTGAAAAAACTTCACTTTGGACATGTCACGCTCTTTACCATCCGCACCGGATTGAGAAGCCTTCTCCTTGCCCTTCCCCTTCCTTGCTTTGGCAGCCAAAGTGCAGTATTCTTCATCAACTCCCTTTGACGAAGAACCATCTCTGGTATTTCGCCGGATCTCCTCTTGCACGAGATCAGACCACAGTCTTTCCCATCCCGGCAACTTTTCCCGACCATTGACACTATCTTGATATGCATGCCAACTCTTCGGCAAACCAAGAAGCGCCAAACTCACCAGATCCTCATCCACCACCGTCACACCAACACTTCCCAGCTCATCCCGACATTGGGTGAACCTCGTGAGGTACTTCGGCATACTTTCCCCCTTCTCACACTTGATGTTCCTGAGTCTATCTTTGAGTGCCAGCTTTCTTTGATCGCTCTTGCTTTGGTACAAATCCGTCAAGGCTTTCCACATCAAATATGGAGAGGCCTTCCCGTGTAAACTGGATACAATGTGATCCTTTACACCCTCCAACAGGATCCTTCGACATTTTGCTTGTTTCTTTTGCCATGCTTCCACAACAGCAGCATCATTAGAAGTAGGCTTTGGAATCTCTTTCTCCACGAATTCCAACAACCCATGATCATCTAATACAGCCTCCATGCGGTCCTTCCATGCAACATAATTCGAACTGCCTTCCAAGGCATATTCTAGTCGCAATCCGATGAAAGACATTTTCACCGCGGCACCAAGAACACAAATCTGCAAACTCGAATTTCACCACCAGCTGATAACTCAATCGCTTCCGATCTACACTTGAGAACAAATTATTTCCAAATCATAGATTGACTGCATGGGCATTCACCAGATCTTTCACCTTACAAAGAAGGATGAATATTCCGGAGGCTACCTGGCCCGCATGCAGACTCTGTCCGAGGAAATAAGTTTGCAATCACCGTAATAGATCTCGACAATTAATCTCGCTCCGATACCATGTAGAAATTAGCCGAATAAATCACTTATTCACTGAAGATTAACCTGGTCATATATCAATTTCGAATTGCATACATAACACATAACCTTCTTCTACAATTAATTGTCACATGCGGAAATAACAGAAGCAATCTCACATCAATTCAATCACACATTAACTCAGTATGTATGGGGAAAGCCTATAGCTGAAAACCCCCGCAGCTATTGTGTATATTATAATGGAGAAATCAAGTAACCAAACAAGTACAATACTCCTCACAAGTACTCAGTACTCTCTCATGAAGTTACTCACAATCTAGCTTGGTTTTGAACAAGTCACAGGTTCAAAACACACCCACTACTTCTCAATTCTCTACGTACAATCAAGGTTTCAATTAAATAGAGATCCGTGCTTCTGAATCTCAATCGGCTTCAATCGCGCAATCCTCATTGGCAATCTCCATCAATGTGTGTGCAAATCTCATGCACAACCAATAGTCACAACTGATAGTAGACTCACCCTTTCACCCACCTCTAACACTGGTCTCCACTGAACTGTCCATGCATTGCAGTTAACCGATGTGTTCTTTAGTTGATTTATGAGTTAATAATTAGTGAATTAATTAATAATTAATTCACACCACTCATCACTGGTGTATTTTTTAGTTAGACTAAATACAACTAGTTCAACTAAGTCAACCGCAACACCATCTCCATTAACTCCTCAATCAACTCCACCAAAACCTGCCACATGAGTCTAATCGAAGTCTAACATGCAAGATGCCATCAAACCCTAGGAACCACGTGATTCCTCCGTCGTTGCATGAGCCACTCCATGACTCGAATCAAGTGCTCCAAGAGATAACCGTTTATAGTCTAAATATTATTAAGGGTAAATAATATTTGACTTCCATATTTTTAGGAGAGGCAGTCTAAAAATAGCCTGTGACCTAAAAATATGAGTCTCATCTATTTTTACCAACATGTCGCATACTTCAAGAATCTCCAACTGGAATCCCCGAATCATGCTCTGTATGTCTAAAAATAAACATAGTCTAAAAATAGATTTTTCAACAAAAATCACATGTGTGGTCCCCACCTAGTTTAGGTGATCACTTTCCAACTAGGATCAGGAAAGATGTTTCAGGAGGCATCCTTCACTATTTCTTGTTGCCATTTTCAACATTCTTCTCTCACTTTCCTCGAGCAGGAAAAAAAACAAAAAATAGGCCACTCCAAGTGTCTATTGAACATGTGCTTCTGGTCCATGAAAACAAGAAAATACATCTTCCATGCTAACTGTAGAAAATCAGTAAAAGGATCTTCAAAAATATAAAATTTTACCTTGTCTTGAGACTCAACAAAGACACAAGCACACTCTTCATTCTGATCTGAAAGAACACTTGGTTGTTGATCCATAGGATAGCATAGAGAAGTATGACTTTCTGTTGTCTGAGTGTTGGCTACAAATTCCTGAAGCATGAGCAACTCTGATTCTTTTTCTGGCATATTGTCTCTATTAGGCACATACTCCTCAAATTCATATTCTTTTTCACCTTTGAACAGAAAAAAATTCTTCAAGATTGTTAAACATGACATCCCTATTTTCTTCATGAAAGACAGTGGTCTCTGTTAGCTGATCTCCTTGCAGGAAATCATCATCACAAATCGGTTTACTCACAACAAATTCTGGTATGGCTTCATCAGTCTCATGACTATCATCATTCGAACCCAGAATTTTGTTTTCAATAATGGAAGATGCTTCAATCACACATTCTTGACTGTGTGAACACTGTAAGAGCTGAAAATCTACATTCGCTTGGGTTGTAATATGAATTTTTAGGAGTTGATCAATCTCATCTTCAGATAAATGAGAAAAATGAGTTTTGAAGAAATTTACATTGATTTGGTGATTTTCATTTTCAGGATCGGGAATTGGCACTTCTCTTTCTTGGTCCTAGTTTGTCTCATCTAAGGAGGGAGCTACTGATTCTTTTTGATGATGAAAAGGGTTCTCATGCAAACACTCAAGGATCTCTTCATCCAATAAGGAAACTGTTTATTCTTGTTGGGAAGAAAAATCATGAAGGGATTCTATGATCTCATCATCTAAACACTCTTCATCCCCATACAAATTTTCAAGAGACTCAATGAAATTATCAGAGATCTCACAACAACTATCAATCATCGACAAGGAAGAATTAGAGCTTTGATAATGTTGAAAGAAAACTGAATGAAAGTCCTTTAGGGAATATAAACTAGCAGATGGTATATTCTCATACCATGATCTCGCTTTTTCCTCCAAGGTAGCCATAAACATCTTCATCAAACAATCTTCAGGAAACTAAATCTTTAGTCTATGAATATGCAAATGAAATTTGACCAAATGAAAAATAGCATCTTCACCTTCTTGACCCTTAAATTTTGACAGTCCTGATTTCCAATCTATACAAGGAATACAATTCTGAAAACCAAAAATATGAGCTTGATTCATAGGAGCATACCTTCGAGCAATCAAGTCCATTTTGACAACAGTGAGTTCACTAAGAATATCTTTAAACTACTATTTCTTGAAGAGTGGAGTCGCCATAGGAATTCTGAATCTTGGGATTCTTCGACACTGCAGTCACCAGGTGACTGATGCAAAACCTTCTTGTGCCTGATCATTGTTCACCATCAAAAATCAGATCTAATATTTGTCATTCTTTCCCAGGGAAGATTTATTTTTTTGTTCCCCGGCAACAACGCCATATGTTATCACTCTGCCATATTCCCAAGGCTGAGGAAGGAATCCCAATAGAGGTATCCACAAACCAAGCTTTTGACTTGGTATCTAGCCCTACCAAGTCGGAGAGGACTATCTCCACAGAAAATCACAGCCAAGAGGGCTAGATGAAAAAAAATTTAGGCTAGCTATGAAATGCAGGGGTTTGATTTGTTTTGATTGGGTTTGGGCTTCACTTAATGAGGATTAGGTCAAGGTGACTAGATTAGGGCCAATGAGATGGAATTGTAGTACATTAGATGGGGCAAGGTAGGTATAAGGCTCAACACTTTAAGGTTATTTGGTGAGATGGTTTATGACTTATGAGGTGCTAGGAAGAGCATATAAGATGAGTTCTTACTAAACTGAAGAAAATGGACAGATTATGAAAAATTTCCCAAAACATAGCATGAAAACATGTATTCTACTTATCAACTTAAAATTTAACATATAATAGACATGAAAAGGTTTATGAACTTACAAAACATTCATACAAATTATCACAGAGAAAAAACTATGCCAAACATTCATACCACATGAATCCCAAGGAAATAGCTACAATTCTTCATTAATTTCCAGGCCAAATTGGTTCTTGATCAATACACTAGCATCAAAATTGAGTCCAACCTTTGACTCCTGTGAATATATGAGCTAAATATACCTCCAAACCACCTCCACTCGTCCATAGAGGTCGAATTCACGATATGAGGAAGATATTACATAAAAAGCTGAACTGATAGTTAGAGTGTAGGATGAGAAAAGTGACTCATTCCTATCTCTAACGAATTGATTCATTAAACCTCAAATGGTTGACTTACCTAATGTATTTACCCTAGGTAAAAGTAAAAACATGATATTTACATTCATCTTGACTATTTACATAAGTAAATTCCTCATTTCCTAAAGTAAAATTCAAACTGGAGTGAAACTTCAAAAATTTCTGAAGGCTGCGTAAAATACATTTTTCTTGTGAAAAGCGCAACGTTGAGGCAGAAAATTTGACCTCTGTTCAAGGATGATGTTTAATGCCTTCCAGGTGTCCAAATCAGCTCCATTGTTAAACACATGCATGGTGAACAAGAAAGTAAAAACACAAGGAGAAAGATAAGCGTGAGTTATATTATTATTCACCATAGATGTACATTTATAATACAATGGTGTGACTCTTGGCTTCCACATTCCAAGGTCACTTGGACTCCTTTATGACTGTTCAGCTTCCACACCTACCCATACAGGATTATGTGTCCAACATTCCCCCCCTTAATCCGAAGGGCTATGTGTGATTCCAAGAAGAGATTTGTAATACAAATCTGCAAAGTATGCATGGTTGAATCAGCTCTCTGAAATGTTGGCATAAAGAGGTGGTTTAAGGATGACCACCAACACTAGAACGCTTAGTGTAGTTCTCGAAACTCTTCCAAATCTGGCAAGAATCTGAGGGCTTCTGCTAGAGGAAGTGTCCCTCATATTTGAAGAGGGATATTTTCAACCTAGAAGAAGGGAGGTCTACAACCTATGATGGTTTAAGGATGGCCACCAACACTGGAATGCTTAATGAATTTCCCGGAACTCTACCAAGGTTGGCAAGAAGCTGAAGTCTTCTGCTAGAGGAAGTGCTCTGAATTCTTTGAAGAGGAAGAATATGAACCTCGCATAGATGGTTTAAGGCTATCCACCAACCAAAGGAATGCTCATGGGCATCTGTGTCTTTGGCTACAACTCTGAATCTGGAAAGACAGGTTGTGGCTCAGGCTTGCTTGAACTGTTGTGTCTCTGGCTACAACTCTGAATCTGGAATGGCAGGTTGTGGCTCAGGCTCGCTTGATGTGACTTCGAAGCTTGTATACGACCACCATTTTCCCCTCTATCAGGTACAAGGTGAGATGATGGCAAAAACTCAACTGCAAGATTGTTCAATATTTGAGAACAAGTTCTGATGTGCGACTTAAACATCTTCTTGGTTGTTGATGCCCATTGCTAAGAAGGATCCATCCAATATGAATCTTTATTCTTGCAGGAGGATTGTTTCTAAAGCATCTGTGTGAAGAGTGGGTGTGTCGACCATAGTGCTTGCATGGGTGAAGATCGAAACAGTGATATTTCATATGGCCAACTTGATCACAGTGTTGGAATTTTTCAATCTATTGTTGTTGTTGTGGAAGAGGAGTCGGATCTAGAACAGATGAATGTGAATTTTCATGACGAAATCTGACACTCTGAATTGAATGGGCTTGGAGTAGTCCAGAATGTGAAAGGACAACTCCTTGTCATATCCAAGACCTGTTTGGTGCTTGTTATGGACATGCTCTTCCCAAGGTCTGATGATGGGCTTGGGAAGCGCAGGCTGAATTTCTGTTTCTGCACGAAAATTTGTTGCTTTATTGGGCACCGAATGTGAATCAACCACATCATTATTTTCTTGCTTCTTATGGGAGTATGTTTCAAATTTTTGAACAGAAACAAGTTCATAATGACGACTCTTCTCTTTTAATTCTTCTTGTTGGAGCTCTGACTCAAGCTGCAAAAATTAAATCTTTTCATGTGCATTTTGCAAGTAGGTTCGAAAGTATATGAGAGTGATTCTGTTGAATTTTACCATATCATCAATAGTGGTCCATTGTATCATGGTATTCAGTAAGTCTAATACATTATTCATTTGAGCCATTTTCTGATCTCAAAAATCAAAGGCTTCAACTAAAAATGAACCAGTATTTAAATACAAGAAATACTAAATATTTTGAGACTAGGGCTATTATAATAATCTTGATCATGCCATTCAGTAGTGCTCCAAAAAACCAACCCAAATTCGATGAAAATAATTCCAATTGAAACAACTTTGGTGGAAACACTCCAACTGAAACGACCTTTCAATGATACTCCTTTTTAAAATATATATACATGGAGGGGACTCTGGCAGTTCAGCATGAAAGTTAGTCAGAAGGTTTAGAGCAAGGGTTGGACCACATATAATGAGGTTGCAGATGAACTTGTAGCTAAATATGCAAATCTGAACAACACTCTTGTTTCACCAAACCGGCAAAAATATGATGAAAAGAACATTTGGCGAAGGGTTTATGATGCACTGAATGTACTTATGGAAATGGAGATAATTTCAAAGCAGAAAAAATAAACCTAGTGGAAGGGGTTGCCTAAGACAAGTATAAATGATGTCGAGTAAAAAATGGACCCGACTGTGGAGCAGAATGTGTAGGCTTGGCTGTGTAATGGAGCAGTGTTGAGAGCGCAATGTACAGTGAGGACCACTACGTATATGAGGGCGCTGCAAATGTTAAGGGGATGTGCCACTAGGAGTGTAAAACAAATACCAATCCACAGGAACATGCCAAAACATGCCAATTCATGAGAGTAGCTGAGTCACAGTTATGGGAGCACCGTAGAGTCTCTCTAATTTGGCACCTTGCTAGAGACTGCGCGTATGAAGAAACAAGTGTGTTCAAGAGGAGTGGAATGTTGTGGAAGGAACCGAGGTCGACTGAGTAAAGACAGAGTCAAACACTGTAAAACATTGTGTTAATAACATACGAGGTAGCTCCACATTGAAGAGGAGGTGCATACATCAAAACTACAGTCACATCAGGCCAGTTCATGTAACCACCTCCAAATATGGCTCTCTCACACCACCATATATACGATTTTTTGTTTTTTATTAGTCAGAAATTGCAAATATCAGTGCGTGCTCGACTCAGTTTGCTCTCAGATAATGACGTGACCTTGCTCTGGCTCTTTACGGTCTGCTTTGTTTAGAGGAGGTAGTTTTGTTCACTTTCATTCTAACAGAGAACATAGAATACAAAATTTACTCACCATTGGCTAAATGTGAACTCCATGGGATATTTGCTTCTGGTTGATCCGACGACCACAGGTTCTACAATATAGGTACGATAACTTCCTGCTCCCTCTGCTTTTCTATCAAGCATCATTGTTCTACATTTTTATTGTTAGGTTCAACAGTGTGCAACAACCCTAAGGGGTTGGGGTTTTCCCTTATCTGCACCATTATTCGACATTGGTAACCCAGGTAGTGGCACCGTCAAGGGCTCCTCACCATCGGCTGAATGTGAATTGTAATATCATGCACAACATAATTTCCATATGAGTTTTCATGGAAAAGGCAACACTCCAATGCTTTTCTCATATCATCCTTTTAATGGTCGTGGTGACGTGAAATCCCTAGCAGAGGGAAGGCAAGTCCATGTTCACATGCTCATAAATGGCATGCTCCAGAAAGAATTCATATCAGCCAAACTCATTAGCATCTATTAAATGGGTTTCCTCCCTTGGATCCTCTGTGGAGGAACCAAGGGGGGGGGGAGGAATATGATAGATGGTCAAGAGAAGGAGGAGCGTTAGACACCAGCAGGCTGTCTAGCACAAAGACCAACGTTATTCAATGCAGGGAAAAAAACCTAACACATAAACACACAAGGCCACTCATCATGGCTCTGATACCATGTTAAACACATGCATGGCGAACGATAAAGTAAACACACAAGGAGAAATGCAAGCATGCGTTATATTATTATACACCATAGATGTACATTTATAATACAATGGTGTGACCCTTCGCTTCCACATTCCAAGGTCACTTGGACTCCTTTATGATTGTTCAGCTTCCACACCTACCCATAGAGGATTAGGTGTCCAACATCCATGATAGCTCATTGGAAATATATTTTAGTCTATTTTCGAAAACTGCCCCCATTTTTCTGATTGGGGTTGATTTGCCTTGTCCAAAATTGATTTTCCCAAGACTGGTCAAAAAGTGTTGAATGAGAGTGCAGAAATGCAGAGTGTTGTTGCAGGAAAATTTTGGAGGCCTTCCTCAACTCCAAATTGAGCTCATGATAGCTCATTGGAAATATATATTTGTCTAGTTATCACTTGAATTATCAAGCAAGTGATTTGGACACTCCAGCTATGAGAAAAAATGATTTTCCCAATGTCACTCCAGAAGTGCAACAACTCTTTTGTGGCACCTATAATTTTGAAATTTATCTAAAACCCTGACACCTGTGTGAAAACTGAAGGAATTTTTTATTCCTTGTCCTATGATGGACAAAAACCTCTCTCACTTTTTTCAAATTCATCTTTGTGTTGTCAGAAACACAATTTGAAGAAAAAACGAACCTATGAGTGGAAAATGACTTGACTCTTGGAATGACTTCTCAAAAAATGATGGAGACATGATGTTTATGAGCTGAAATGACCTCATACTTACTGATATGACCTACCTTATGGCTCCTCTTCTTATATGTATTTGATTCCATAGAAAACCCTAGCTCATTGGGAGAGGAAATTAGGGTTTAATGCTTGTGAATAATGATGACTTGGGCACCTTTGGGAAAATACGACTCCCTTTGACAGTTGATCAATTGATGAACTAAAAAATATTTAACTTTGACATTTTATGTGTTGGAATATAGAACTCTGATTTGGCAGCCTTTAGGAGACTGAATACTTATTAAATTTGAATTGACATAAAATTACATGAATAAATAAAAATTACATCTTGGAATGAAACTCACACTTGAAATCAAATTAAAACTTTGGAAACTGTCTTGGAGGTCACCTTTACATGGTAAAGAGACATTATTGGGATCACTCTCATGCTTTTCTGACCTTATGCAAATGAAATGGTGCATTTTTTGACCTTGAATAGTGAAACCTAATGACCTAATGGGACCTTCAATGACCTGACTTCCATGGTTGACTTTAACTAAGACAAGGCATGGTGAAATGAGCTTTTCATAGGTGTTATTATGCTCAAGAATACATGAAGGTGAGTCAGCAAATGGATTTTATGAGGGAGAGTGAAGTTTTATTGAGTAGGGATACCATCAATGAAACAATTTTAGCATGACCTAATGGAATGATATAAAAATTTCAGAGTGAGACACCTAAAATGATAATGAAATGAGTAATTTTGATCACTGATGGAAGAATGCATATTCTGACACTAACAAAACCTATGATCACAGACAATGTAATATATTTTGACACACAACTATTTTTACCTAATGATATTACTACTTTTGATCTCTAAGTATCTCGTTCAACATGGATTAAATATTGTTTTATTTTACTTTTAATGCTACAAATGTCTATTTAAAACTTGATTAGCTAATGCATCAGCCAATGTGTTTAAATTTATTGAAATGTGTTAATATTCAATGTAATCAAATTGTCTTTCCAAGAGACAAACCCTTAAAAACATTCTTAACAAAGTCAAATTTCTAATAGGATAAGCACCGTTTAAATCTAATACAATGAGTTGCGAATCTAACCTAACAATCAAACATTGAATTCCAAATGCAATGGCATCAGATAATAGCTCAATGACTGTGTTATATTCTGCAATATTGTTCATTGCTTGACCGAGGCAAATCTCATGAATAGAAACTAACTCATCGGTGTGTGAATAGATAACCCAAGCAGCAGAAGAAATGTTCTGTGTACTATGATAAGTGCCATTAGAAAATCCAATGTAAGTCTGCAGAACATCAACATCTGCAGTATCGAGAGTAATCAAGATAAGCAACAAAAGTAGGGAAGACTCGTCAAAAAAAATAACTAATCTAAGGCACAATGTTCTAAAATGTAGCTAATGTACAAAAATGATATTCACACGAAAAACCATGCATAATATCTCTTGAGATAAAGGTCATTTCTGGGCTTATCTAAATAGACATCGTTATAATCAATTAACTCATTGGCCCCTTTTTCAAGCACAAGCTTAACAATATAAGGACCATGCCACATTGGTTCGAATTTACCAGCACCTAGTTTGTTGTGAGCTTGATCATATATTAGAACTAGGTCACCTTCTGAATAGATACAAGGGTTATGCGTTGATCATATTAAGCCTTAACACATTTTTTATGAGCTTCTGCATCTAATACAGCAATGCGACGAGTCTCATATAACTGTGCTAGGTACAGTAAGTGTTTCTCCTCTTTAGAGGTAGCTGGTAACAACTTGATGGCTAATTTGAGTGACGGAATTTCACATTCAATAGGTAACACAACTTCCAAACTGTAAACGAGTTAAAAATGAGTAAACCCTATGGATATTTTTGCAGAAGTACGATATGCCCACAATGCATAAAAAATCATGGTATGCCAATTCTTTTTATGACTTCCTACAATCCATTTAATCATGTTAGCTAAAAATTGTTGACAGCCTCACCTTGGCCATCGGCCTGTGGGTAATATGGTGTAGAATTATCATGGCGTAGGCCAATTTGAGTGGAAATTTAGGTCATCATAATGTTTTGAAAGTGGCTACCATGGTCCGTAACGATAGCTTGAGGGACACCAAACCTAGCAATCATGTGATTGAATATCAAAATTGCTACAATTTTTCCATCATCCACGAAAGTAGGCATCGCCTCAGCCCATTTGGTAAAGTAATCTATAGAGAGAATAATATACCCATGCCCCCCGGCTGAGTGAGGGTTACATGTGATGAAATCGATGCCGCATTTGGCAAAAGGACCGACAACAATTATTGGGTGAAGAGGAGCTAGAGGTGCACGCATCTTTCAATCAAAAATTTTGAAATTGTGGCATTTTCTAACCACAAGAATACAATATTTGAATAGTGACGGCCAGAAATAGCCAGCACGCAATATCTTTTGGGTTTTGGCAAACACAGACATATGACCACCACACGCTCCAAAATGGCAGTCATTTAATACCCTTTCAGCTTCTTCGTGATTTATACAATGTCTAAAAACAGAATCAGCACCACGACGATAAATAGTGTCGCCAACAATATTGTATTTTTGATATTGGTATCGTATTCTACGTCGATGAGATCATGAAATTTCTGGCCGAAAGGTTTGGGTTTGAAGATATATAATGATATCTCCATACCAAGGATCTAATTTACTGATTAGAAATTGAGATTCATCAACAAGATGGTCCTCTGCCACTGTTTCAGATTCAATATAGATAAAATCACACATAAGTTCAGCGAAAACCAGTGATTTCTCAGACTTGGATTTCTCGAACTCCAAATCAAACTCTTATAAAATAACTATCCATTTAGAGCATTTTCCCCTGAGCAATTGTTTCGTCAAAATGTACATCATAGGGTTGCAATTATATATCCTTTTGCTTTTACGTAACAATATGTAATGACAGAATTGTTGGACAGCTTGAACGACTACCAAGGCCAATTTCTCCACGTGTGAATACTTGATCTCTGTTAGGGTTAGATTCCGACTTAGGTAATAAATCACACGTTCATTTTTGGAGTCATCCTCTTGAACTAAAACCATTCCAATCGTGGAATTAGACACAACTAAATGCAAAAATTAATCTCAGTGGTAACCAGGCAGATGCAACAACGGTGCATGGGTCAACGTGTGTTTGACTTCATCAAAAGCTTTATCGACAAGCTCATCCTAGATGAATGGAATATCCTATTTTAAAAAGCGAGTAAAACCTTTATTTAACTCCACATAGTTCGGAATAAAACGATGTGAAAGTTTTCTTTCCCTTGCAATCTCTGGAGTTAGTGAAGAGTGGAATGAGGAGGTAAATTAGCAATAGCCTCAAAATTCAATGGGTTGACACGAATTCCTTCCTTTGAAAAAATGAACCCAAGTAAGCGTCCAAATTGTACACAAAATACACATTTGTGCATATTCAAATGAATGTTGTAATGCCTACATCACATAAATATGGCATATAAATGTGTAGGATGATCTTGTCTGCGTAAAGAGTGAACAGGTAAGTCATCCAAGTAGGGTTGCACAATGTTTTTATATCGTGAAATTCATAATTCATAGCTCTTTGAAAATTTGTGCCAACATTTTTCAATCCAAAAGGTAATTTATAGTATGAAAATGTTACCCATAGACATATAAATGTTGTTTTAGGTTGATCAGCAAGGAGTACGTTTATTTGATTGTAGCCTTAAAATCCATCCATAAACGAAAATATTTCGTTTCCAACACAATCATCAACAATTTGATCGATGTAAGGGGTAGGATAATTGTCTTTAGGACAAGCCTTGTTAATATCCCTATAATCGACACATGCTCTAATAGTCCCTTGTTTCTTGGTTACTGGAACTATATTAGATACCCAATCTGTCAAAGGAATAGGATAAATAAATCCTACACGAAGTAGTTTTTCAACTTCATCTTTAATTGCATCAGCTTTTCTTGGATGTATTAGACGTAATATTTTTCTAATAGGTTTGGCATTCGAGTATGTCTTAATCTCGTGAATTACAATCTTAGGATCAATACCTGGAATTTCTTCATAAGACCAGGCAAAAAAGTCTTGGAATTCCTAAAATAGGGCTATATATATATTTATCTCTTCAATTGAGCAAGAAATGCCTATATGAACGTTTTCAGTTATCCCAGGTTTGATTGATATGTCAATGGGAACTGTGGCAGAAATATTTCCTAAATTTGTCTCAGAATCCGAATGAAGAATGGACATAGGATTTTGAGGTTCCTCAACATAATCAATCGAAAATATGGATGAAAATTCACTTTCGAGTATCAAGATCAGGTAAAAAAGAAGATCGATGATGAAGATCGTCCCATGGTAATTCATCCAATGACAAGATTTCTCAGATATATTCATTAGTTGAAAACATTTGATGAAAAGGATTAGAAAATGATATCATGGTTGAGCTTGATAAAGAATAATACTCTTCACTGACCACATTCGTTTTATCAGTGCTAGTTGATGAAACGTCATAAAATTATTGTACCTCTACATATGTCGATTCATATCGACTTAGAGGCATCTCGCTGCAGTAGGAGTCTGATTCAGATTCTAAAGGCACATCCCATGTGTCATCAAATGTAATTATGCTTGATGTAATCATATTGATATTGGAAATCGTTCGAGGTACGTTAGGAGGAGGTATAGCGAAATTTCCCATAAGAGTGGAATCTTTAACTAGTCCTACCCCAACATCTTCATAAGGGATAATTTCTTTTCCGACATGTTGGATACTATCTGTAGAGGTAGGGTTTGAAGCGAAGTAAGACAACTGATCGATTTTAACAAGCTTCCCTTTATCAGGAAACGTGATCATTTGAAATACTGATGAAACCAAAGCAGTCATAGCATAAGACCAAATTCAACCTAGAATAAGGTTGTAATCAAGAGGGGCATCAACAAATTCCACCTCAAGCGTTACGGTTTTTCCTTCTCCCTCTATAGGTAGATCCTGGAGTATTCCAAATGAACGAAAACTTCTTCCATCAAAGGCTTTAAGAATCGTCGATGATTGATTTATTGGTGCAAACCCAATATTTTTACAAAAATATAAGTACATAATGCACTTAGATGCTCCCTCATCAATTACTGTGGGAAAAACTCGCCTATATTTGACTAAAACTGGAATTTAAAAGGCCATTTGATGTGGGAGTCTAGGTACAAATTTCTCGATATCAAAGACAATGAGATTAGATTCTTGAGGATCAATCACTCCTATAGCTGATAATAGTAATTTCCTCTGAGCTGGAAAATATTGCAGCACCTCAAGGATCGACATTGCTAAAGGAGATATGGCCAAATCTTCAACAATGTTGTAATTCTGAGTGGCTCTCGCATGTGGGTTGAAATTCAATTTTTGAAGTACACCTTTGGTAGGTGGTTTAATCACTTAATCGAGATTAGGTTTTTCGATGTGTAATGGTTCGGAAACTGGAGGAGTTGATATTGGAGATTTACTGGATGATTCAGTTTCCTTTCCAGTTATAGGACTCTTAGATCCATAGTCTTGATATCGTGTGTCAACCATGACCTGGGACATCATCAGGATATCTTCCGATGAATTGGAAGAATATCCAATCATTTTTTTTTCTTGTGATGGAAAAGGATCTTTAAGGACAGTGGGTGGGGGTGAACCTTTGACAAATTTGGATACCTCAGCCCAATACAGGCACCTTTGTTGTAGTGATCCTCGTCACAGATAAGAAAAGGATAAGGAGGTTTCCATTGTTCATCTAATGGTTCAGTTTTTTCTGCTTTCTCTTTCCTTTTCTGTTTTGTTTATTTTTACCCTTCCCATTCTTCTTATTTCCAGATGATTTAGCTTTGGTTGTAGATGGATTCTACGACATGAATATCAGTAGATGTTTCTAGGGAAGGATCTCCTTTAGGTGAATCTGGTAAAGTTATTATTGTAGAAGTATATTTAGATTATTTCTTCTTACTCTTTGACATATTAATTGTACCGATTACACCATCTGCGGCATTGAACTGGAAGGAGTTGCAGTGAGTTGACCTGGGCATGGTAAATCATGATTTTTTTCATAAAAAGTAACAGACTATGTATAAACAAGGTCTAGGTACTGGGCATGAGCGATGACCTGCTCTTTTGTTACAACGCCTCCTTTAGAAACATGTTCAGTAATCTTAGGAAGTAATTATTTTTTGAACCATTAAGCCAAAATTTAATCCGGAATGAAAACTTTGACTAAGTGGCATCTACGTCGCCATTCGTGTATGTGATCTGAAATATATGTGGATGTACTTTTTTTTAATGAAGTCAAAAGTTCTATGCCATTATCATAGGGGACTGGTAACTGAAAATGAGTCAAGAAGGTTGTTGCTAAAGCATTGAAATTTTTGAAAGAGCCTTGGGGTAAATCAATGTACCACTTTGCGGCTAAGCCGGTCAAAGTTCTTTTAAAAAGTCTCAAACGGATTAAATCAGCGATCAAAGAATTAGATGCACACCAAAGATGATAAGACATCACATGATTCGAGGGGTCTTCTCCTGATTTACCTTCAAACGTTGGAATGCCACTTGGTAACTTAGTAGGCATTGCTGGCCAAAACGGAAGATAGTAAATTGGATCATTCGTTAGTCGAAAAAAGTATGGTAAATCTAAAGTTGCAATGGTAACCGTTGGTTAGGGTCTTGCTGAGCGAATTGATAACCTTGAGGGACAATGCCAGTACTTGGAGGAGGATATCCAAGAAAAATTGGAATAGCCTGAGCCGTTGGAATTGGTATACCTCTAGGGTATCCAGGGTTAGCCATACCAAGTTGAGGTTGAGCTAGTATTTGATATGTATAACCAGGGTATGGTTGGCTCTGGTAAACATAATTTTGTCCCATTTTTCCATATTGTAATTTCCCTTGAAATGGTTGACTTTGAACAAACTGACCATGAAAAGTTTGGCCTGCTAAAGGTTTCCCCTGAATAGTTGGTCATGTAAAAGGTTTCCCTTGAATAAATTGACCAACAAAGGTTTTCCCCTGAAAATTTTGACCTATAAAAGGTATACTAATTTTTACTGTTGTTACACTAGGTTTTCCTATAGAGGTTTGAGGAATAGACTGAACTGTAGGTCCAGTTTGATGGGTAGTAATATGAGGAATTTCCTATGTAATAGTTGGCGTTGACATTTGAAGGGTCATAACAATAGTGATTTAAGAAACTCCCAGGATAGCTATACTTGGTTGTTGAACCGAAGTTTGCACAGCAGATTGTATAGGAGTATTAGGCATACTCGGACTGGCTTGCTGACTACTTGGCACAAATACCTATGGGGTAATTTGAAGTGCACCTTGAACAGGTTTTTGGACTTGGGTAAAACTAAATTTTTTAGCTGGCTGAGCAGGTTGATTATAAGGTACTTGCAATGTAGGTTTAAAACACTGTTGAGTAAACAAAGGGTTCCACATAGTATTTATCCTTGGGTAAGGAGTTCCCATTGAAGGTTACAATGCATAAGGTTCACCATAACCAGTTTGAGGCATTGGAACATAAGTTTGATAATTACCAGGAATATTTTTCCCTACAATAGGGGGATAGTTCCAGTAAAAGGTTGTCCTCCTTGAAAATACGACTGCTCTTGAAAACGTTGTTGCCATTGGAAAGGTTGTTTCCCTTGAAGAGGTTGTTGTCCTTGGAGAGGTTGGAAATTTCCCCCCAAGCGCTATATAGCCACCTTGTGAGCTAGCTTGAAGGATATTCCCGGAAAACATATAGACATGTTCTGTTGTCAATGGTTCAGTGGTAGACTCAAACAAACTAGTTAACATGGTAGAAGTTTCGGAGAATGGAGATGCTCCTGAGAAAGTGCCATAAAGTGACTGGTACCCAGTAGGAACAAAAGGACCACCATACAATAAATTTTATGGGGAAGAAGAAAACATATATGACTCAGTAGACATGCTTTGAGAATCCATGTTACTATTTATGGGTAAAGAGTAGAATGGTATTCGGCGTGGTGACTGAGTGTAACCAGAGCTATGTAGAAAATAGGCAAATTGATGATACCAAGGTTCTAGCCTAAAAGGAATGAAAGGGTAAATAGTTTCACTAAACCTTAAATCTAAATATTCTTGATGAGAGGAAAGTGTAATCTCTTCTTCCACATCCGATATCTCTTCAATGCTAATTAGGCCAGGACAAATATTCTCATTGATGGGAATTTTCACTCGAGGTGAATGAGGACGACCAAGAGTTGGGGCTATGAGATCTGAAGGTGACTCAGACGAAGTGGAATCAGATTCAGGCTCATATATTTTAGGTTCAGTGAGTTGTGTATATGACAACTCACCAATAACAGATTCAACTGTAATTACTTCAAAAATTTCTAGTTTTTCTTGATATTTTTCCATTATCTGAGGTTGATTAACTTCGAAATCATGATGTATTACAATGGATGTTTCTCCTTGTTCAGTAGACCTAGTTCCTAATGGTTGAACTCTTTCATTTTTTATTTTTTCCAATTGACTGGGTGTATATTCATGGGTTTTCCCCTACATTCTACGTGAATGTCTTGGTAATTCAGCCACAGTTAATCTTTTTAACACACGAAATCAAAAAAATAAAATCAAAAGAATACACCTAAGGCTTCTAAAATTAAAACAAATGAACATGCGCCTACAAAATATAAGAGACAAACCACACACAAACAATATGTTTCCACAATAAAAACACTAGTTGGTGATGAAATCTAATGTCGCGGAGATTAATGTGGAAAATTGGGGGTTGGAACAGTTACCTTGAAAACATGCTTAATGAAACAATCTGGTGCAAGTAACTTCATTATTCCATCTCAAAGTCAATATTACCCTCTCGAAAGTCCAAGTGAGTCTATTCAACGTCTGCTCTAGGTACAGTGGGACCTTCCCTCCACCGTCACCTTGGAAAATATCCTAAATATTGGCCACTAAGGTCACCAACTGAGACAATTGAACCTGGGGGAAGAGTATGTGGTCCAATATACATGCAAGGGAAGAGTATCAAAGCTCAATCCCCTTGAAATATCCTCAACATGGTAAACCCAAGGTATGCTAACAAGTGATCCCAGGCTCCTCGACAATGGTTAATCTGAGGTTTACCATTTGTATTACGTGCACATCTTCTATATTCGCTAGTGAAGTAGGTACGATTACCTCACTGGGTCTGACATTACCTCGTGCTTGACTCTTTTAAGAAGAGCTTCCTAGAGCACAAATGCAACAATTATATTTCCCTACTGCAAGATGCTACTTGTTTATTTTACCTACTTTGGAACGTTAATTACAACCTATTCTAAAGCACTAGTCCTATGCTAAATTGGTGGAATGAGCCCTAGAAAATGTAAAAAAATATCTAGATCAATTTTATTAAGCGTTTTATTGATTTGGATGTTATTTATGCAGAGGGGTATGGAGATGAAACTTGATGATATTGTGACATGACTCAAAATACTCTAAATGCATCAATATGAAAATGCAACTCTTTATTTCGATGAATTTATATTTAAGAGAAATTTGAAGGACTTTTGGACTCAAAAAGTACAAGCTTCCTAAAACTTCACATAATATTTCTTTGTCATCAAGAAAACAATTTCATTTCCAAGCATGACCAATATCTCTTTTGTGATGAAAAATTATGTTGATTACAAAGCTAAAAACTAAAATTTTGATGAACAAACAATTCTCAAAAGAAAAGAAACTTATAAAAACCCTAAAAAGTGTAAAAACTTAAAAGAAAATCAAAGCTCTTAACTAATAATCCTAACTAAGATACCTATGAGTGTCTTTTCATGATTTCTCTTAGTTGAAACGAAATTAAAATGTTTTCCACTTGAACTAGAAGAAATGAAATCATAAAAGACTAGTTTGAGATAAATCACACTTCGGTAATCTAGAAGTTTTTCCTTTTTGCAAATGAGCAAGAAACAAATACTCAAACAAGTAAGGCTGAAAATAATCCTAGTGGCTCAAGAAGGAAATAATAGAAAACTAGTTATCTTTGACGATGAATCTATTTTCCAAAAAGAGCAATATATTAAACCAGGGAAAACCCTAACTAAATTATGAAAAAAGGATGATTTATCAAAATGACTCTAAGGTATTAAGGAAGAGTTCATAGATATACTCTGAGATTTGGTATAGATTAGGTTGAACCTTAAGAAATTGGTTAACTCTAGAAGAGAAAATCTTAATTTTTTCAAAATTTTCGAGGGGGTGCGCAGGTTTTCAATGCAAACTAGTGCACATGCGCATTGAACTATACTGGAAACTTGCGTAGGTTTGCGCTCTATTTTCCACAGAACACTGTGTAGGGTAGATAAAATTTGGAAAAAAAAACAAATTTAATGGTTTATAGTTTAGAGAATCTAAAATGTTATATACCCAACCACACTCAGAAAAGTCAAACTATGAAAGCTATAATGTAAAACCAAACAAAATCAAAGGAAAACTAATATTGTCTTCCCCAGTGGAGTCGCCAATTTTTTTAATGGATTAATCTCTCTTGCGGACAAGACCGATCTCCCTCATACCCCAACAAGTAACTAGAAACAAACAACCATTTGAATTCCTCTTTCTCTAAATTATTAGCATTTTATATTATTATAACTTAGAAATGAGGAGGTTATGCTCCTACCTTTAAATCGAGATGTTTGATGTAGCCTTTTACCTTTCACTCCAAATCAATCCTTCAATGTTGAGAAGAGCCTACAATCACAAAAAATTCAAAGGATCAAAGCACCTATAGTATATAATAATCATAAATACCAGTTCAACTTAGTGATCAAGGAGTCTAAGTATTGACATCATTTCAATGAATTCAGAAACAAGACAATGAGAAAAAGAGATCCATATGTATTATCAGGAATCAAAAAGAGAAATCTTATAACCTGAGCCTTGATTTTGTACATATTTCTCCCATATGTCTACATAATCATATCGTCAATTTGACAAGCCTTCCTCTCTAGAATGACCATCATTAAGTTTTGTGTACAAATGTGTAATCTTCAATGTACAACCAACAACTACCAATTTAGAATCTATGAACTACTAGCACCCTCAAACCTGAAACTTCAGCTCAATTTATATATATATTAAGGAATTTTCAGATCCATCAAGAGAGGTATGAGATCCTCCAATGAATGGGTTAGGGTTCCTTTAGCCAAGGGATAAGCTCCATGAGTATAGGGATATAGCTTGAACTGGCATGACTCTAGAGGCTTCCAGTTGGGAGAATATTCCACCAACTAGGCTTCTAGAAGTTACTTTTTCGTGTTTAATTCCTTTTGCGGGGCCACACAGTTTTTATTGGAAAATAGAGCGACGATCACCGCAGATAAATAAGTATTAGCACATGCATAGGAAATGGTCACAAAAAGTGTGCAGTTAATCTTTTAAAGGTTTTAAAGAGATTTTTTCTAGTTTCCAAGACTTGGTTCAGGAACATGAATGTTTTTTACTTCTAAGGGAGCATTATATGGATGGTGATAGATCCATAATCATATCCAAATGTCATGGTGAAAAAATGACATGTAACAATAGTCCTTTACAACTTCATGATAAAAGACAACAGTTTCCTATCTCCACCCAAATTCCCATGAAAGAGGGTCCAACTTAATGTGCAACAAACAATATGTCAAAATCACTACAAAGTATAAAGGGTATGCATTTTGAGCAAAATTCTTCTGTAGAAAGGACGAAGAAGATACCAGGTACACAACCTGTTGCCATCTCTTGGACACCTGAATTGCTTGTAGCCTTAACTTCTCGTTTAACAAACAACTTCTGAGCTTCAACATTAGCTGATTCTTCATCACAAGTGTGGAGGTCGCATCAACAACCACTCCATTGTTCAAACTCTAGACCCCTCCATTTTATTCACCGTCATCTGCGTATCACCTTACCATCGGCTTGCTATCCACCATGTTCCATGTACCCTTGATCACCACCAAATCACTGTACCTACTCTGGTTCCCTATTTTGGCATACCCTGTGTTATCACCAAATTGAGTATTGTTGGGCTGCTTCAATGGTCAACTTGGAGTAACTATTTCATACCACTTGTAACTAGAAATTAGCCTTTCTAGTTTGAGAGGACTCTCTCAAAAGGATAAAGGATATTCAATGAACAACTTGAAAGCACATGGCTAACTCTGAATTGGATTGAATCTATTTTTGCGTAGGTGAAAGATTTGTTAGGTTTACTACCATTGGGCTTATGGAGTCGATATGAAAACTAGATCACAAGTAAACTTATCTCATGGAAGCTGAGGCAACTGTATTCTTATTAAACCGTACATGAAGGATAGAACAGCAAGATATATGCATGCACCAGGAATTCCAAGTGATTATACATAAGAAAACTAATAAAACATGACTAAACAACAGACTAGGTGTATAAATAGAAGTTGGAGCATGTAATCCTGAATTCCAAGTGATCATAAAACTAGAAAATTGGAAAGAAATTAAAAGGCTAATATAAGAAACATACATAAGAACACATAGAATAATCTCAGGTCTGAAATAAGCTTTTGCAACTGTATATTACTGATAGACAAAGATTACAAGAGTAGTGCCTTCATAACATCTCCCAACACTTTCTAACTCTAAAATGCCTCTCATTTATAGAATGAGAACTCATACAAATGATTTTCCACCTTACTCACCTCGAATTCCCACCTCAGAGACCTATTTCAAACATGATTCTATCACTTGGAGACTTCATAGGGATATTTCTGTTTTGCAGAGTTTGAATGCAAAAAGGACTATTCTTTCATTAATAGTTCAAAAAATCAATTTAATAACCCTTATCAACTACAACCAAATAATTTTCTGAGTGTATTAGAGTGATGATGTGTCATTATGCCACATGGATGCTGAGTTGGACCTCCTCCGAGTCGAGTTTTTACAATTTTTTCACAAATCTGGTTAGTGAAAATTCTGAAAAATAGGCTTCAAATATGAGTGTATAATTTCCAAACCCTAATGGATTTGCAGAAACTGAGAGAGGTTTTTGTAGATGGACCTGTGCTGAAGAAAAGCCTCTTTAAGATTTCCAAAATAATTTTTTATTTGGTCTAAAATAAAACTTTAATATCACTGCTAAAACAGTCATGTACAGGAATTTTTGTCGCATAGTTTAGTAGCGAGGTTGTTTTTGTCCTTTGTCTTTTCCTTCTACCACCTCTACTGGTCAAAAAAAAAAATCAGGTCAAAATGAGTGAATAACATCAACCTCCCTCCTTGGATCTTCAAAAAATTGTTTTTATAGGAAAAAAAACATCTTCAAAAATTTTGTAGCGTTTTTTGGCCTTCAAGACTAGAGCACGCTACGAAACTACCTGATAATGGAGAAAATTCAAAAATATTCCTTTTTCTTCCAAATTTCATATGTAGGTCTGAAAATTGATATAATGAAATATGATTATGCAAACTTGCCTCTTACCCTCTTCAAAAAACATCATTTTCACCTTTAGCAAGTTTATTCATCACTAAAATGACTCTGTTTTTTTTTTGAAAACATAGGGTTCAGATATGAGATCTTATCTCCCTATCCTTGATAGATATTGCAAAACTAAAGAGGTATTTGTAGGTCAGTATGTATTGAAGAAAAACCTCTCTTGGTTTTTTGAAAACCATCTCCAGATGTCCATAATATGCATTCTAAAAACATGTATAAAATAGGAAAATTCTGCATTCTGAAAATAGAGCCAAAAGACATCTTTGAATCTCCCAATTGGTAGCACCTTTGAGAAATGTGAAAGAGGTTAATGTTATTTTATATGTTCTTGACAATAAACTCTCTCATTTTTTAAAAATACTTCTTTTTTTGCCCAGAAACTGACCTTGAAGTTGACTGCTCAAAAATAAAAAGAAAAACATAAAAATCCTCATATTCGCTATGAAATTATTAGCCAGTTTCGTAGCGAAATCTTCCTATTTAGCATTGAATTCGCTACGAAAATGTGTAAAACTGGTTATTGGCTCTTTTTCTTAAATTTTATGACTATGAAAGTGAACCCAGGGTGGATTATTGTGGATACGACCCTAATGACAAGACTAATGAAGTGTCTATGACCTATAATAAACATAATTAAGTGAATTTCTCATCAAATCAATGATCTAACCTAATGAGACATGGTGAAGCTTATGATGACCCTATTCATCAAAAATTAAAAATTTATGTGTGATAACAGTGGCTCCAATTGGGATGGTATGCCCCTGCGGTACAACAAAGAACTAGTAGTTCCGGTTCCACCTCCTTTGGGTTGCTCCCATCTTCAAAATGAAAAATTGCAACCTGTTCTGACCTGTAACCTTGGCATTGAAAAAACCAGTAGTTGTTAAAGAACTAAAAGTACACATGCTGAATTTAAAACTAAAACTAACAAAATTCTTGATATTCAAGCTTATTTATATAAAAATGATCCTACTCTACTTACTTAGCATAAAACCTGAATCAAGCGATCTCACTCTTCCAATGAAGCTAATCAAGAAGTTGAGTACTGGGTTGGAAAGGACATTCCACTTCTCTGATCATAAAGCCATTCTTGAGAGATGAGAAGTTGTTCCACCATATGAATTTGTATACATAACTTAAAATCATATTGAAATTCATTCCTGTAGAAGATTCTAGTAGAGCTGCGAAAGGATCTTTGAGAGTATGCACGAATAATTCTTGTTGATCAACAAGAAAGTATGAGTAAATATGATCCTTTGATGGTGTTCCTTGTTCAGATTCTTCATTATAACCCTTGTGACCTTTCTCAAATAAAAAAGAAAAAACATGTTGATCATTATTTTCATTTGAGAGGAAGAAATACTTGGAGTACTCTTGGACACTTTCACAAGGAACTGCCTCAGCATGTACCATAGAAATTTCTAAAGGTAACTCCTCATATGATTCAACAAGCATACCCATCTGATTGTCTAAAATTTTCTTTTCAAGATTTTCTTCATTTGATGTAGGCTAATGCAAGGAATGACATGAAGAATAAACTTCTTCCTTTACCTGAGGATTATAGTAATTATCTTCCAGTATTTCCTCTTATTGTTTGAAATGATTCTCATATTCCATATGATCAAAAGACTAACAAGTCTGCTGCAAATTTTCATCAAACTTAGAGGATGTAACATGGTTTTCATAAATAAAATCATGTTGGGTTTCATTTTCATCCAAGAGAGAGGCTATCCTTTCTTCTTGGTGATGAAATGGATTGTCATGAAGGGCCTCTAAAATTTCCTCATCCATGAACTCATCATCTTCATAAAAATTCTCCAAATACTCAATAAAACTCTCATAATGTTTACAGCAGTCTTTGACGAGCAATAAGGAGGAACGACATTATTTATACATCTCATAAAATTCAACATGGAAATCAGCAAGAGAATATAAGGAACCATTTGGCATGCTTTCGTACCAAGACCATTCTTTTCCTTCTAAAGTGACTATAAACATCTTCATGAGACAATCCTTAGGGAACTGAAACTTAAGTTTGTGTACATGCATATGGAATCTAACCAAATGAAGAGTAGCATTGTCTTTATTTTCATCTTTAAATATAGGACGATCAGTTAACCAATCAACCTTTGGCATAGGATTTGGAAAACCAAGGATGTCAGAATGATTCATAGGGGCATACCTGGCATTTAGTCTTGCAATGGAACTCATCTTGGAACTTCACCAAGCTACTGATCCGCACACAGTGGAGTCACCTTCCAATTGATTATTTGATGTGTGGAGTCGCTAGAACATAAATACAACCAATATGTGCCTAAGTGTTTACTGCTCTCAAACCTTAGAACTGAAACTTTGTTGTTCTTCCCAGGGAAATATACACCTTCGTCCCCGGCAACGGCGCCAAAATGTTATCACCAAATTGAGTCTTGTTGGGATGCTTCAATGGTCAACTTGGAGTAACTATTTCAAACCACTTGTAACTAGAAATTAGCCTTTCTAGTATGAGAGTTATCTCTCAAAAGGATAAAGTATATTCAAAGAACAACTTGAAAGTAGATGGCTAACTCTGAATTGGAATGAATGTGATTTTGTGTAGGTGAAATATGTGTTAGGTTTACTACCATTGGGCTTATGGAGTCGATATGAAAACTAGGTCACAAGTAAAATTATCTCATGGAAGCTGAGGCAACTGTATTATTATTAAACCATACATGAAGGATAGAACAACAAGCTATATGCATACAGGAAATTGGAGCATGTCACCATGAATTCCAAGTGATTATACATAAGCAAACTAATAAAACATGACAAAACAACAGACTAGGTGTATAAATGGAAGTTGGAGCATGTAATCATGAATTCCAAGTGATCATATAATTAGAAAACTGGAGAGAAAGTAAAGGGTTGATATAAGAAACATACATAAGAACACATGGAATAATCTCAGGTCTGAAATAAGTAGTTGCAACTATATATTACTGATAGACAAAGATTACAAGAGTAATGCCTTCATAACATCTCCCAACCCTTTCTAACTCTAAAATGCCTGTCATTTATAGAATGAGAACTCATACAAATGATAATCCACCTTACTCGCCTTGAATTCCCACCTCAGAGACCTATTTCAAACATGATTCTATCACTTGGAGACTTAGTAGGGATATTCCTGTTTTGCAGAGTTTGAATACAAAAAGGACTCTTCTTTCATTAATAGTTCAAAAAATCAATTTAATAACCATTATCAACTGCAACCAACTAATTTTATGAGTGTAATAGAGTTCTTATGTGTCATTATGCCACGTGGATGTTGAGCTGGACCTCCTCCAATTCGAGTTTTTACAATTTTTTCACAAATCTGGTTAGTGAAAATTCTAAAAAATAGGCTTCCAAGATGAGTGTATAATTTCCAAACCCTGATGGGTTCGCAGAAACTAAGAGATTTTTTTTTAGATGGACCTGTGTTGAAGAAAAAACTCTTTCATATTTCTAAAATACATTTTCATTTGGTCTGAAATCAAACTTGAATTTGACTGCTAAAACAATCATGTACAGATATTTTCGTATCGTAGTTTAGTAGCGAGGTTGTTTTTGTCCTTTTTATTTTCCTTCTGCCACCTCTGCTGGTCAAACAATGTTTTTCAGGTCAAAATTAGTGAATACCATCAACCTCCCTCGTATATTCAAAAAATTGTTTTTATAAGCAAAAAATCATCTTCAGAAATTTCGTAACGTTTTTTGGCTTTCAAACCTAGAGCACGCTACGAAACTACTTGATAATGGAGAAAATTCCAAAATCTTCCTTTTTATTCAAAATTTCATATTTAGCTCTAAAAAGTGATATAATGAAATATGATCATGCAAACTTGCCTCTTACCCTCTTCAAAAAACATCATTTTCACCTTTAGCAAGTTTATTCATCACTAAAATGACTCTGTTTTTTCTGAAAAAATAGGGTTCAGAGATGAGCTCTTATATCCATATATTTGATAGATATATGAAAAATGAAGGATTTTTTTGTAGGTAATTATGTCTTGAAGAAAAACCTCTCTTGGATTTTTGAAAACCATCTCCAACTGTCCAGAATATTCATTCTAAAAACATGTATAAAACAGGAAAATCCTGCATTCTGAAAATAGAGTCGAAAGACATCTCTGAATCTCCAAATTGGTAGAACCTTTGAGAAAAGTGAAAGAGGTTAATGGTATTTGATATGTTCTTGACAATAACCTCTCTCGGGTTCTTAAAATACGTCTTTTTTTGCCCAGAAAAGGACCCTGAAGTTGACTACTCAAAAATTAAAAAACAAAGAAATCCTCATATTCGCTACGAAATTATTAGTCAGTTTCATAGTGAAATTTGCCTATTTTGCACTGAATTCACTACGAAAATGTGTAAAGCTGGCTAGTGGCTCTTTTTCTTAAATTTTATGACTATGCAAGTGAACCCAAGGTGGATTATTGTGGATACAACCCTAATGACAAGACTAATGAAGTGTCTATGACCTATAATAAACATGACTAAGTGAATCTCTCATCAAATGAATGATCTAACCTAATGAGACAAGGTGAAGCTTATGATGACCCTATCCATCAAAAATTAAAAATTTATGTGTGATAACACCCTCCACCAGTCCCTGTGCATAAATCTCTTCAGCATTCCCTGCCAACAACAATCACTCATTTTCGACCAGCTGACATCCACTGTCAGCCCTGCGGTAAGCAAGCCGAGAAGGTGGGTTAGTAATTACCTCATAGTTCGTCGACTAACATAGCTAGAAAATTATTCATTCCAGTCAGTGTGAATAATACAATTTTTAACTATTGAGGGGAGTATGTACTGTTGATTCATATTAAATCACTCCAACATATAATTTATATAGTTATTTAATCAAAACTATAGTTATATTATATAATAGTTATATAAATATAATTAAAAAATTGTGTAATATTAAAAAAATAAAGTAGAAATAGATAAACCCTAGTTCCAAGATAGTATTACCAACGAATTATACATGTTGAGGTACGAGTGATCATTTTACACTTACCGAAAATGACGTGAGCAAAGTGAAGAAATTGTCAGCAAGTGAAGAATTTTCATGTGCTTTGAGGACAAAGATCTTTAAAGAGAGGGGAAATGTTATGAATATAATTTAGATAAAATTAAATAAATGAAAATAAATAATAAATAATTGTAGTTATATTTTAAATAGTCATTAGTTAAAATGGAAAGGCATGTCTAAAAATAAATGTCCAGTCATGAAGGGGCACCTTCCTAGGTATATAAGCATGCCCTCATTGTAACATTCAATCACTCTTGTACATTCATCTTATTAATAAAACATTATTTACAATAGATTTTTTATTTTAAATTTAAAAGCATAACAACTATAAGTTTTTTCGCTTCACTATGGTTTGTATTACGGGTCTGTTCTTAAGTTCACATTACAATGGCTCACAAGTTCGTAATAATTCTGAACTCGCATACTTATCATCGTTATTACTTATATTGCATCTTTGAGGAAACTGTATCACAATGGTTTGAAGTATAATGTCTAAACAATGATCTTCATAATTATTTTACTAACATAAGTAAGTGATGGCAATGGTTGTAACCCTATGTACATATAAATGATTCAGATATGTGACAATAACCTTGAATGAATGACATAACATTGATATCTTAATGACCCTATTGCAGAAAAATGATGTAGATATATATGCAGTGACTTTGTTATTATAATATATGATGACAGTATTAATGGGCCCCATCAATAGGTATATTTTTAAGTTCATTTTTCTATCCTATAGCCCTTAAAACTATCATTTTCTCACATTAATTAGCATTTTTAGCCATAATTTTCTTCGTAAGAAGACTAAAGGGTGTTTTCGTATTCTATGGCCTAATGTGATTAATATTCAGGAAAAAAAAAACATTTTTGAAAGTATTTACTATGCAGGGGCTTGATGGAGACAACCAGAGAGAATATAGGAGGCTTGTTAACCTCATTAACTCTCCAACATTAGCTTGAGATCACAGAATCCTCATCAATAGCTCGAATTCACTAGCATTTGAGGGACTCCAAGTAAATGTGAAGATCAAAGAGAACCATATCCACAAATCTCGAGATTTTGGAGGGAATCACTCCTCTTTTCAAAGGAGCTTCCCTCGGCTACTTTTTGTATAAATAAACCAACCAAGAGGCTCATTAGGATTCGAATTTTTGTTGCATCTAGGAGTAGCTACTAAGAGCCTAGTACTTGACATTTTTATTCTCATTTTTCATATGATGTATGTGACTCTTATTTTCTCCTAATGGAAATTCCCTATTGGTCTACATCTGAGATAGTTTTGGAGGGATGAAACCCTTGGGTTTGGGCCCAACCCATGGGACTCAGTCCCTCTCTTAGATTTCTCCCTTGTTCCTACTCAATTTATTGCAATGATTTTCTTGTTTTAGTAGGTGCTATATTACAAAATTTGTTCTTGCAGGTTTTCATATCACCTCTCTTGTGGGAAGAGTGATTGGAAGATCTACAATAACAACCCAAAGATATTTGTTTATGATTTCTTGGAAATTATAAGTATTATACTTTAATCCTTTTTCATGTTTAGTTTCTGCAACTTAGAAGTTATAAGTATTGGTTTGGCAATTGGAATTTTGTTGTAGGGTAGAGTATATTTCAATAAAATTCAACTGATATTTTCCATGTTAATTTTATTTTTTGTAATAGTGATCATTTGATGCATGTGTTTGACCAGTTTGCAGGGATTGTGTTGATTTTATTGGTGAGAATAATTTTATACATCCACTTATTCCACTCCATCTCCCTTATAGATATCTCACCTTGCTTCCAAACTCTGCCACCGAGACCACTCTGCTAAGATATATGGAGGACCCCGTGGGCACAAAATTTGGTGCAAGATAGACCTTTGAGGGGTACTAGGCTTGGAAAAGGGGCTCCCACACCATTCACTAACCTTATTCTACCTTCATCCACCTTATTCTACCTTTAATACCTCATTCATGTCCTCAAAAAGCTCTCAGACCCGCCTCCTGTAGAAAAATAAGGCCTCTAGTAGCACTTCATGTAGCATACCTGTAGCATTGTTTTCTTCAACTGGATTTGCTCCAGATTTTGACCTTGGAATATTGAAGTTGAATAATGACCGCCAATATTTGATTTCATGATTAGGGGAGATTCTAAGACCACTCCAACAACATCCTTTCCTCACTACAGCCATAAAACAACAAATAGAATTATAATTACATATTTTCCAATTGTGTTGAAGGTTGAATTTCTCATTTTCAAGCACGTTGAAAATATATAAATGAATCATTCAAGTAGGTTGTTAAGTTGATTAAATATTCAAATATAATAGCATGGTTTACTTCTACAAACTAGACTATTTTTTTTTTCCTTCATGCAATTTCAATCCAACATTTACATTGAATGAATGAAATTTTCAATTTTGCAATTAGAATCATGTTCATATCCTTGAAATTATGAAATTATTTTCTCTTTTTAGTTAGTTGAAGGAGTGGTCTCTGAAACTATCCTGAATATGGATCCCTGTTGGGATTCAAAATGTCGACAAATTTCTTGTAACATTGTGGATAATCTGAATCATTCTTCTTCAATTGATAACCACAGGTGCTTAAAAACCATCACCTTGATCTGATCTCATGACTAAGGGTAACATGAGTAGAGAATAACCTACTGTTCATATAGCTTTGTCACCTCTAACTTTGTACAAACCCCTGGTTTATAATTTAAGTTGATAACCCCTTGGGAATTGCAACATTCTTGGTGCAATACCAAGGCTCATCACTGTTTTGCGTCGTTGTTGGGGAGATGTCCAAGTAGGTGTTTTTTCTACTTCAGAGTTGCTTTCTTTTTCTGTTTTACATCAGTCTTATTGTTTCGGAAAAATTGGAAATTTCAAAAAAATAGTTATTTCATGCCTAGTATGAATAATAATAACCAAGGGAAATTATTACCAAAAACTCCCCACCCCATCAAGCATTCAGCCTTCATTCTTATTTGGTGACTTTGAACTTCTCTCTTTGACTACAAGGGAGCTAGAAGACCCTCTAGTTGTGTTGAGATTCAACAAGATGATGAGCTTAGTGAAAAGTAAGCACCTTCACTAAGTGGGGCCCACAGGCTATTTTTAGGTGTATGTCTATTTTTAGACATGGTGAGCATATTCTATAAGTTGCAGGATGCTATTTCTAGATGGTTGATAAAATGTGAAAAATAGATGAAATTCTATTTTTAGAATATTGGGCAAAGTCTATTTATAGATCGTCAATCTAAAAATAGATGCATGTCAATTATTATTAGCCCTTAATAATAATATGACAATAAACATCAACTTATTCTCTTGGAGCACTTTATTTCAGTGAACAAATTTGGAAAATCAGTGGGCTGAAGGAATTATGCAATTCCTAAGGTGATTGGTGACTCATGCATGGAGGACTCAGTTAGAATCGAAGTGGAAAAGTTATGACAGAGTTGGAAGAGTAGTTACAGGAGTTTTTATTTAGTTTAACTCAGTTAATGGAGTTAAACTCAGTTGAGCTAGTTGTATCTAGTCTAACTGAAAGATACACTAGTGAGAGTTAAGTGAATTAATTAGTTAATTAATTCACAACTACTAACTCACTAAAAACTGAACAGATACAACAGTTAACTACCGTGCATGTCAATTCCAGTGGAGACCCAGTGAAGATATAGGTGAAAGGGTGAGATGCACTATCTGTTGTGACTATAGTGATGCATTCAATGCATCTAACACACATTAGAGTTGCCAATGAGGATTGTGCAGTCAAGGAAAGGCCAATTCGAATTCATTCAGAGGCATTCTTTAGCAGGGATTGAGCAGTGGAGGCAGGCTATCAGGAGGTGAGAAATTGGTGCATTGAGATGCAAATTTCTGCATGACAGTGTGTAATGAATCTACATTGTACTGAGAGCTTGATGTACTAAGCTTTGTATTATATTATTACATGATTCCATTGATATACATAATATGATAGTTGGGGTTTTTAGCTTTAAGCTTTCTTGTTAAACAACTGTGTTATGTTTGATTGAATTTATTCACATGTGTTTGCAATTGAGTTTTAAATTTCTGCAAGTTTAACAGTCGAAGGATTCTGTATTTAGCAAGAAGATAGATATTGTTAGATCAGGAGGATTCGGTAATACATCAGTATTAATAAATTTCTACAAGTTGAGAAAACTGAAAATTTTGAGGATCCCATAGGGGAAGAAGAACCCATCTCACCTAACCAACCCATGGATAAAAACATGAACAATGAGTTTTTCCCTATCATAGAAACCAATGTAGAGGCCAGAATGAAGAATATAATCCATGCTTCCCTTCCAAATTTCCATGGCCTAACCTCTAAGTATCCTGACATGTTCATGTTTGAGTTTTTTATTGTCTGTAGGACCTATGACTATGCCTCTTATGAGAAAAATTTGAAGTTGTTTCCTTCTACCCTCAAAGATGCAACCTTGCACTCATTTATGAGTCTAACTGGAGGTAACATCACTACCTTGGCCCAAATGCAACAAGCCTTCAATGAAAAATATCGGGATTATTGTAGGTCCAAAGAAACAGAGGAGGAAATCTTTAGAATGACCCTTGGACCTGATGAATTTGTATAGGACTATGAGAAAGGTTTCAAATCAGTTATATGAGGGTCAATTGTACCCTTGATTCTAAGTCACTCAAGCTATTTCTTCCCCGAGGGATCAGGTAGGATGTAATGAAAACCCTCAACATGTTGTCTGGAGGAGATATCTACCAATTTCCTTATGATGACATCCAAACTTGGTAAGTTCCTCTCCCTCCACAACATCCATCAATCATGAGATAGGAAATATGTTGGAAGGTTTTAAGAGTTAAATGTTGCATACCTTTTCCCTGCAAATGGATACTATGAAAATCAAAAGGAGGCAAGAGGAAGCAGAAATGGCACTAGCTATATTTTTCCATAAATGTACTAACGAACATCCTTTGAATGAATCCCTAATGAATGTCATAGAAATATGCTTAATATGTGAAGAAAATCATGCAACCGATAAATTTCCCTCTCAATCTTGCCTAAAGGTTGTAAACCAAGGAGGGGTAGAAGGTGGGTTAGAGCAGTTGTGCTTCATTAACCAAAGGAGACCCCTAGGTCCTCAGCCATATCAACAAGCCATGCAAGGTGCACATTATCGTCACTACAATCCAAATCAGAGTGCACCTTTCCAACCTTTCTACCCTTCCACTCATACATAATGGCACACACCTCCTCCTTAGCCTTATGTTCCTCAATATCCTCCTCAACCTATCAACCTTCCTTTTTATCCATATCCACCCCAATCTTCTCAATTGGGCAACTCCTCACTAGGGTAGAGTCCTCCAATAACCTAACCTCCTATTTTAGTGCATCCACCTTAACCTAAACCATAGCCTCCACACCAAAATTAACCTAAGCAACCACAAATGCATGCTCAAAAAAATTTGAACCCAAATAATAAGCAGACACAACAGGTTTACAGTGGGAAGACATCCTATATTTCTTATGTTGTGTAAATCCAAGAGATCAATATCTAATCTAGGAAGGTACTCCCAGATAATCACCCACCTTCTCCACCTGGAGAGATGGAAGAGGAGAAGGAAGATACTTCCCCTCAAGCCAATGCACCTCCTTATCCTGAACATTTGGTCCACCCTAACCAACACTCCCCATAAGAGGTTGAACCTCTGAGAGAATTGAAGAAATTGTGTGTCAAGATACCCCTCCTCTAGGCCATTAAAGATGTTCCCATTTAGAACAAACTTATTAATAAGAAATGTTTCAAAAGGCCTCGAATAAGAAGAAGAGATACCCCCACCATCAATGTTGTTGGACAACTATCTGATCTAATGCTTGGGAGGGAGATATCCCCAAAGTACTTGGATCCTGGTAGCCCAGTAGTGGATGTGCACATCGATGGAATTATAGTCCCTAATACCTTGATTGATATTAGGGCTGTGATCAATGTGATGACCAGGGAAAAGATGTTGAAGCCCAATCTCCAAGGGGCTTTAAGGAAGGCCACTATAGTGTTGTAGCTTGCAGACAGGTCCATAGTAGCTCCTAAAGGAGTTATTGAGGATTTCATGGTCTCCGTTGACTCCTTGTAGTACCCCACTTATTTCTTGGTCCTCCAGCCTAAAACCAATTTTAATGGCTATCCTCTCATCCTGGGAAGACCTTGGTTGGCCGCTATTGATGCCTACATTAGTTGTAGGGTTGGGAACATGACTATTAAGAATGGAAATTTATCAAAATAACTTTTGTTGTATCCTTTTGCTCAACCCTCTATAAAGAATGATCTACCCTTATGGTTAGAGGATGAGGAAGAGGAGAAATTTTATTAGATAACCCTCTATCACACTGGACATTTTTATGGGGGGAGTGAAACTTGATGAAGATTAAATTATTGATCATATCTTACAGAATAAACCACCCACCGCCATGCCAATTGATGAACTGATGAAAGAATCTAAGAGTACTCCTTGGACTGAATTGTGCTATGTTGAATCTAGCCTATAACATACCAAAGTTGTGGAGATTTTCCCATCCATAACTATAAATATCAACCCCTCTCTCTTTGTTGAGAAGGAAGAATAGTTATGCAGTGCATTGAGGCACCACCTGGAAGCTTTTTCTTGCGATTATAAGGAAATTTAAGGTGTGCATCCCTTAGTTTGTACTCATCATATTTACATCAAAAAGGGATGCAAGCTTGTGTGCCAACCCTAGAGAAGGATGGAACCATATCTTAATTACATTATGAAAGAGGAATTGCAAAAGATACTAGATGCAGGGTTCATATATCCCATTTCAGATAGTGAGTAGGTGTCCCCTCTTATTTTAGTCTCCAAGAAAAATGGGAAGTGGAGGATCTGTGTTGATTACCAAGAACTTAACGAGGCTACAAAGAAGTACCATTTTTTTTTTCCCTTCATTAACTAATTCTTGTATGGCCTTGCAGGAAAAAAATTATTCTCCTTCCTGGATGAATTTATTGGATACATCCAAATACATATCAACCCTTAAGATGAATATAAGACCACATTCACTTTTCCTTGGGATACCTTCGCCTATAAACTCCTTCCATTCGGTCTGTACGATGCCCCTGCTACCTTCTAGAGGGAAGTTCTAAGTATCTTTGCTAAAATTTCTCATGAAATTTTTGAGATATACATGGATGATTTCACTCCTTATGGATGTGAATTCCAAGAATCTCTTTCTAATCTATGAAAAGTCTTAAAGAAATGCATTGAAATGAATCTTTCATTGGGTCCTAAGAAGTGTGAAATTTTTATGAATGTAGGGATTGTCCTTGTACATTCTATATCCAACGAAGGGATACAGGTTGACCCAAATAAAATTTCCATCATCAAAAGGGTCCCTATCCCTCAAAAACAAAGAGATGCCAGGATTTTTTTTGGATTAGATGGGTATTATAGAAGGTTCATTAAAGACTTTAGTAAATTAGCTTCACACTTGTTTGGAATACTGACTAAATATTCATATTTTTGTTGGAAAAACAACTATCAAGAAGCCTTCGAGGTACTAAAAGACAAGATGACCATTGCACCCATCCTTGGAGGTCCCAACTAGGAACTACCTTTCCACATACACACAGATGCCTCAAATAAAGTTGTAGCGGCAGCCTTAGGACAAGTGGAAGACAAATTTCCTTATGTTATCTATTTCATCGATAAGAACCTTTATAAAGTCATGTTAAATTATATTTCCACTGAAAATTAAATCTTGGTTGTGGTACATTCTTTGAACAATTTTAGGCATTATATCGCTAGTTATCAAACTTGTTTTCACACTTATCATGTAGCCATTAAGTATTTAATGAATAAACCTTATGTCAATGCTAGGATAATTAGATGGTTGTTATTATTGCATAAATTTGATTTGACTATTATTTACAAACCAAGGAAAGAGAATGTGGTTGCATATTTCTTGTCAAGACTAACCTTGCATGCAGAAAAGGAAGAAATGGTAGATGATCAACTTCCATACGAACACCTATTTTCCATCTCAGTGCTTTCTCCTTTGTTTTGTTATATATGAAACTACTTGGTTGTTTGGAGGTTCCCTCCTAATCTATTCTCCAAGTACAAAAGTAAGATTGTTAGGAAAAGTGCCCCATTCACTTGGATTGGGGGAAATATTTTTAGATTGGGGATTAAATCAAATCCTAAGGAGATGTGTGAGGGAAAAGGAGGTCTTTGAAATCCTCTAAGCATGCCATGATGGACCTTGTGGGGGACACTTTTATTCTAATAAGAAAACCTTCAAATTTCTACAAGTAGGTTATTACTGGCCCACTTTACATCAAGATGAAATAAGGTACACCACCAGGTGTGATCAGTGCCAAAGGATTGGTAAGCCCACACCTAAGAATGAAATTCCCTTATAACCTCAAGTGACTCTAGATCCATTTGAGAATTGGGGCATGGATTTCATTGGACCTATTGATCCCCCATAAGGATAGAATAATTATATCATTGTGTGTACTGAATACCTGACTAAATGGGCTAAAACAAAGGCTTTAAAGGCAACAACTAAGCAAAAGGTGGTTGAATTTCTTAGGGAGAACACATTCTACAAGTTTCATTTTCCAAGGGAGTTAGTCACTGATCAAGGAGCACAATTTACATCAACTCTGATTGAAGATCTCATGAGGTGGCATCACATCAAGCATAGGACATCTAATTCCTATCACCCTTAGGAAAATGGGCAAGTGGAGGTTTTACACGTCATTTTGTCACCATGAAAACTAACCGTTAAAATGGATCTTTCGCCTCCAATTCATGTGTTCCAAAGCACTCCCTTGTAAGTCACAACTTAATCTTTTGAAGAAAGCAATAATTTTGGGTTATAAGGCCAAAAACCTACTTTTTAGTGACTTGTGTGCTTTCCTATCTAGTTTTTGCACATGCAGAGTTCTTACCATCGATACCCATGAAAAACTGTGCTATGTCTTCCATTACAGACTGTGCACGTGACTCAACAAAAATTAAAAATAAAAATTCAATTCTAAAAGCCTTGTTCGGCAAATATATCCCAAATGAAAGCTTTGAGGTCATCCCTATTCGATCCTAGCCCCTCCCATCATGGGCCTAATTCGCATTCTTCAAGGAACCCTAATCCCACCTTTAGTGGATCTCATCCTTTTGATATGGATCTGAAACTTCATCCTCTTGGCCTATAAATCAACTACATGCTAGAGGGTTTGAGGAGGTTCCTGAAGGTAGACCCATGTTGGTCAAATTAGGCTTGATAGCGTATTGTCCAAGGAAAATATTGTAGAATTATGAGAGGAGCTTCACCTCATCAAGGCAAAGGTTGTGAGACTCTTCTATATTTCTGAATTAATACAATTGATCTCTTTTTCTCACTACATGTGTTTATGCATCTAATGAATGGTTTATGTATTGCTATTTAATCCATTGAAATGATGCTAGTTACCAATCTCCTTGATCATTAATTTGAGTTATTGGATCATCTATGCTGGATATGCATTTGATAACTTTGATTTCTATGTGTGTAGGTTTGTTTCAAGCATTGAAAATCTGCATGGAAGCATAGCAAAGATCTTTTTCAAGCATGTTGTAATAAGGTATGGTTTTCATTTCCTCTCCTTTTTTGCTTTATGATTCAAGCAAAGACAAACTCAAGGAAAGAGTAGTTTGATTGTGTGCTTGTTACTAGGGAGATCACTCTTGTCCACAAGAGGGATTAGTCTAATATAACAAATTGGCGACTCCACTGGGGAACTATTCTCTTCCTTTTCCTTATTTTCAATTTTTGAACCCTTTTTGATAGCCTGATTTGAATCTTGAAAATATGGGGACCTTTTAGATTTTGTGATTTTTTTTCATGAATTTTATTTTTTCCTTAAGTTTTCTCGTTCTGTGTGGTTTCTGTTTAGCAATAGAGCGCAGATTTGCATTGTTTTTCTTTAGCAACAGAGCGCATGTGCATTGAACTTAACTATTCACCTGCGCACATCCTGGGAATTTTTGAAAAGTAGTTTTTCCTCTAATCAATGTCTAAATTTTTGTTTTTTAAAAAATTTTTACACTTGTCTTTACCTTCAGTTAATATTTTTTAGTTTGTTTGGGTGTCATAAATAATTATATTTGAAGAATTACTTGTTTTCACGAATTTGGGTAGGGTTTCGTCTCGTTGATTGTGGATTTATAAAAAAAGAGATTGGTTGTTGTTAGATTGTTGTCTCCGTGTCTTTTTTCTTGAAAACACACCAGTTTCAGTGATTACTTTGCTCATTTGTGAAAAAAGAAAAAAAAAATAGTTTAATGAAAGTAAGGCTTCTCAAAATTTAGTCTTTTTGTGACATTTGCTTCCTTTGATGAATTCAAAACAAAAACAAAAAAAAAATCCAGTACTGAATTTTTTCATAGATACATTGTAGACATCACTGATTTAGTGGAATTCATTAGTACAAACTCATTTCGAAGTTTTCATTTATTTCTCCATGCATTTTGAAAAATTATGAGCGATTTCTTGTAACATGACATTTCATGGTTATTTGACTTGTAAAGTGAACTGAAATTTTGATTCAATTTATGCAATTGAATTGTTGCAAAGTGAAATTGGAATTTTTTGGAAAAGAATGCTATTGGAATTTGGGTTTTTGCATTTTATTTGAAAATACGAAAGACTCTTAGTCTCCCATAACTAGGAATTCAATGAATGAAAATATTACAATTTCATATTCAACTGCATTACAGTTTTTTGAGTCAGGTCAAAATATCATCAATTTCACTTCCATCACCTATTGAGTAAACAATAGCTTAATAACACAACATTAATAAAATTGATTAGAATTTTTACATTTTTAGGGATATTTCCACCTACACAGATCAAATGGTAGGGCTTTGGAATAGGTAAGTGAATTAACTTTCCAAAGCTATAAACAAACAGTAGAATCTTGCGGTAGGGATTAAATCCATTTATTGCAATTTTGGTCTAGGAAGCTCCTCTTACAAGGGAGTCAATCATGAGATCATATCGAACCCGGTGGAGTGATCAACCCCACTTTATTGATTACGGTATATTGGTTTTCACACATTACAAAAGGTTCCAAAAGGTACTTGGGAGTAACTCAGAAGTAAACCTCAAATTACCCATGTGGAGTAACATTCAAGGGGATTGATCTTTGTTACTCTATCCTTGCGTGTACGTATGATCTGTGACTGTCCCCCCAGATTGAATTGTTCTAAGTGGTAACCTTAGTGACCATAATCTTAGGGATATTTCCCGAGGTGACAGTGGAGGGAAGGTCTCTGTTGTACCTAGAACAGACGTTGATTAGACTCACTTGGAAATTTTGGGAGGGTAATCTTCACTCGATATGACATAAGTGGAGTTAATTGCATCAGATCATGTTCATAAGCAGGTTGTTAGGGTAATTGGTTCCACTCTCTCTATCTATATATACTTTTCACCTAGCTTTCTGTGACATTGGATTTCATCACCAACTAGTCATTTTGTTGTGAAAAGGTTGTTTGTGTGGTTTGACTCCTAGATTTGTTAGCATGTGTTATTTGTTTGTTTCTAATTTTTAGAGGCCTTAGGTGTGATTTTTTATATTGTTTGGATTCTTAATTAAAAATTCACCATGGTTGACTTACCGAGACATTTGCGTAGAATACAAGGTAAACCCCCTGAGTATACACCGAGTCAATTAGAAAAAATTAAAGTTGAAAGGTCAAAATCAACAGGATTTGGGACCTATGATCAACCTAAAACATCTACCATTTTAGAATCTGAGACTGAAGTGAATCAACCTCAAGGATTTTAAATAGACTTAGTGCAATCTGAACCAATAGTTACCAAATTCGTTAGACCAGAACCTGATACCGGAGAAGTTTCAAATACACAACTAACTGAGCCAGAAATTTATGAACGTGAGTCTGATATTTCCGAACCTGAGTCTCCTTCAGATGTTATATCCCCTACTCCTGCTCCACATTCACCTAAAGTAAAGCTTATTATTATTGATATTTTACCTCCTGGTCTAATTAGTATCGAAGATGCTACTAAAGACAAGGAAGAAGAATCTCCAAGTACTCTAGTTTTTACTGGTGAACAAGCAATTTCTCCAGACCCTCTTTTTGCTTCTTTTTGACCGGATCCTTGGTATTTCACACCTTTGAATTTTTTAGGTAAATTTTTTCCACGTTATCGCACTCCTTATTAGTCTGTGCATGGATTTAATATGTTAGAAATGATTTCTGGAAGCATGCCAACTGATACATCCATGTTTTCCAGGTCTCCAAAATCATTATTATATGGTGGTCTTTCAGTTCCTCCTAGACATTAGTCACTTTCAGGGATTTTTTTAGGAGCTTATCCTTCATCTCAAATTTATAATATGTTGGCTAGTATATCTACTTCTACTGCCCAATGTTTGACATCACACCAGTAAATTAATATGGTTTCCAACAGTGTAAGTAATCCTCAAGTTAATCCAACGGGTGGTTATAATCCGCCTGGAGGGAAACCTTTTGCTAGATCATATCCTACGGTTGGAGGAGAGCCTTTAACTGGAAATTATCAAAACTATAGTCAAATACCTCAATTTAGTTTAGTTCAACCTATTGTGTCACGACCCTTAGTTGGTACTCCTTATCTAGGGATGAATACCATTTGGAACCCTTCATTTGTTCAACAACCTTTTCAAGTTTCTCCATAGATACCAATTTACCAACCTATTAGACAAACTATTCAACAAATAACTATTCAATGTATTATGATACAAGTCCAGTAGCCTGTTTAGGGGATTCCTCAAGTGAATCTGCAAACACTTGTTCAGTAACAAAGTCAGCAGCCTAGTTTGAGCAATCCTTGTACTCATGTCCAGTCCATTGTAAAAAAATTTGTTCAACAACCAGTTCAGAGTTCACCTCAAATACCCATCCCCGGATTATCTCAAACTATTTTTTGAATTAACCCTCAAGTATCGGTGTAGAAAACTACGCAAGCTATCCCTTAGACATCTTTCTATCAAGCTGGTCCTACGATTCAGTCTATACCTCAAATTATTTTGGGACAACCTGGTATGGGAACTATGCAAACACCATATCAAGGCCAAGTTTATCAAGGCCAATATTTTCAATGCTAACCTTTTCAGAGCCATTTCTTTCAAGTTCAACCTTATCAGGGTCAATTATTTCAAGCGCAACCTTTAAAAATCAAACCCTTTCAAGGGAAATATTACTTGGGGCAGATGTGCCAAAATCTGCCTTTCTAGATTCAACCATACCTTGGTCATACTTATCAAATTCTGTCTCAACCGCAGTTTGGTATGGCTCACCCTAGTTATCCTGGAGGAATGAAAATCCAAACCACATAGGCTATCCCAGGATATCCTGTATATCCTCCTCCAGGTATTGGACTTATCCCACAAGGTAGTAAATTTTCACAATAGGATCCCAACCAACAGTTACCGTTCATTTCAACTTTATATTTACCAGATTTATCTCAGCTAACGATGATCCTATTTACTATTTCTTGTTTTGGATGGAAATTCCTACTAAGTTTCCCAATGACATTTCTAAATTTGAAGGAAAATCAAGTGAAGATTCATCAAACCATGTCATGACATATCATCCTTGTGCGCGACGAATTCACGAATTGATGATTCCCTTAGATTGCGACTTTTCCAATGAAATTTAATTTGTTCAACGCCTTAGCCATTAAGTTACTGTGAGCCTCTTTTTGTAACTTCAACGCCTTAGCCATTTCTTTCTTGACACATTTTCAGTTACCGATATGTTATGATATTGGAACTGAACTTCTGACTTCTTTGAAACAATCCTCGTCTACTCACATTTCCGATCATACACATGAATGGAGACGTAGACGTCGTCTAGTTAAGTTTTTTATTCCACATCATATTTTAGCTGAATGGTTTAAAAAATCATATCTTTCAGTCATTACTAAAGGTGTATCCAAGGGAGGTATTGTAACTGAAGAGCAGGTTATTTCTCATGCCCAATATCTAGATCTTGTTTACACACAGTCTGGCACTTTGTATGATAAAATTCCATATTTTCCTCACCCTGGTCAAATAGCCTCAACTCCTACAAGATCCCATGTCGTTGATGGTGTGATTGGTTCTATTAGCCATCAATCTAAGAGTAAGAAGAAAAATCCCAAAACTACTCAGATTGTGACTTTACCATATTTACCCAAAGAAAATCCTTCTCCATAAATTACTTCTGACATTAATGCCATAGACTCATTTACTCACAAGAATAAATCAACGGGAGGTAAAAATAAAGGAAAAGGTAAACCAAAAGAAAATGCTTCTCCAAAATATAAATCAGACTAAACTGAACCATTTGAAGAAAAGAAAAATCCTCGTTATTCTTGTCTAATCTATGATAAAGATAATTACACCAAAGAGTGCCCTCATCGCGTTGAGGTTACTAAATTCGTTAAAGGTTCACCCGCCCCTATTGTTTTGAAGGATTTTTTCCTTCTCAAGACAGTAATATGGTTTCACACAAACCTTCTTCATCTTCCACATCGACGGATAGCATGATGATGTCCTCACAAGTTATGATAGCCATAAGATCTAAGGATTACAAATCTAAGGGTCATGTCGTAAATGGAATTTGTTATCACTCCACCAGATTCCCAAGGCTGAGGAAAGAATCCCAATAAAGGTAACCACAAACCAAGCTTTTGACTTGGTATCTATCCCTACCAAGTCGGAGAGGGATCTCTCCACAAAAATAATAGCCAAGAGGGTTGGATGAAAAAGATATTAGGCTAGCTAAGAAGTGCAGAAGGGTTTGATTTGTTTTGATTGGGTTGGGCTCACTGGATGAGGATTAGGTCAAGGGGACTAGGTCAAGGAAAATGAGATGGAATTGCAGTCCATTCGATGGGGCAAGCTAGGTAGAGGGCTCAACACTTAAAGATGATTTGGTGAGATGGTTTAAGACTGATGAGGAGCTGGGAAGAGCATAGGAGATGCATTCTTCCTAAACTGAAGAAAATGGACAAATTATGAAAATTTTCCCAAAACAGAGCATGAAAAACATGTATTCTGCCTATCAACTTGAAATTTATCATATAATAGACATGAAAATTTTATGAGGTTATAAAACATTCATACAAATGATCATAGAGAAAAAACTATTTCAAACATCCATACCACATGAATCCCAAGGAAATAGCTGCAATTATTCATTAACTTCCAAGCCAAACTATTTCTTGATCAATACAATAGCATTCAAACTGATTCCAACTTCCAACCTATGAAAATGAGTCAGAAATGACATGATATAGGCCTCAAACAACCTCTCCCAACCTCAAGGGTCGAATCCCTAAGAGGAGGATCTGATCCACTAATGTTTGAACTACAACCTAGAGTGTAGGATGAGAAAAGTGACTCATTCCTATCTCTAAGAACTGATTCATTAGACCTCAAATGGTTGAATTACCTAATTTATTTACCCTAGGTAAAAATAAAAACATGATATTTACATTCATCTTGACCATTTACATAAGTAAATTCCTCATTTCCTAAAGCAAAATTCAAACTGGAGTGAAACTTCAAAAATTTCTAAAGACGGTGTAAAATACATTTTTCTTGTGAAACATGCAACATCTAGGTAGCAAAATTGACCTATGTTAAAGGCTGATTTTGAGTGCCTCCCCGGTGTCAAAATCAACTCCATGATAGCTCATTGGAACTCCCTTTGAGTCTAGTTTCCAAAACTACCTTTTTTTTATGATTTGAGTTGATTTCCTTGTCAAAAGTTGATTTTCCCAAGACTGGTCAAAAAGTACAGAATGAGGGTGCAGAAATGCAGAGTGTTGTTGCAGGAAACTTTTGGAGGCCTTCCTCAACTCCAAATTGAGTTCATGATAGCTCATTGGAAATCTCTATTTGTCTAGTTATCATTTTAATTATCAAGCAAGTGATTTGGACACTCCAGCTATGAAAACACTTGATTTTTCCAAGGTCACTCCAGAAGTGCAGCAACTCTCCTGTGGCACCTGTATTTTTGAAATTTCTATAAAACCATGACACCTGTGTAAAATCGGAAGGAGTTTTTTATTCCTTGACCTATGATGGAAAATAACCTCTCTCACTGTTGTTAAATTCATCTTTGTTTGGTCATAAACACAGTTTGAAGAAAAACTGACCTTATGAGTGGCAAATGACTTGACTCTTGGAATGACTTCTCAAAAAATGATGGAGACATAATGTTTATGAGCTGAAATTACCTCATACTTAATGATATGACCTACCTTATGCCTCCTCTACTCAAATGTCTCATTTTTATGGTAAACCCTAGCTCAGTGGGAGAGGAAATTAGGGTTTATTGCTTGTGAACAATGATGACTTGGGCACCCTTGGGAAAAATGGTTAAAAAACAAAATGAGGTCAATGATAATGACTAAGATGAGGTGAAAGAAAATTAAAATAAGGTGGGATTTGTGGGATGCAAATACCAGTGCTAACATAGGCTCCAACTAGGGATGGTGGCTCCTTGGAGGTGCCAAGAACTGCAGATCTCTGAATTTGTAGATCAATGCCTTATCCATTGGGCAATGGAGTCCAATGTATAAAATGAAACTAAAATCGAAACTGAAAACACACTGCAAACTTCAACCCACACTAACAAATCATCAAAGCCTTAGGGCCTTACCTTGATGAATTTTGTCAACACTTGCTGAAAATAAAATAAAATCAAACTAAAATGATACCAACCTACTCTAATCTGTTGCACAATTGCTAAATAGGTGAAATGATCCTTCCAGTGTAACCATTCTAGGAGATGGATACGTACTAAAGTTCTGCTCTCACTTTCCTTGAGCAGGCAGAATGATGTACATGTAGGTAACTCACAATAGAAATTGAAACCAAGGCTTATGCTGACAAACAAAACAACATTCAACTTATACAATGACTGCAAAATACTAACTTAGGGATCTTGAAAATCCTAAAGCATTACCTTGTCTTGAGATCCAGCAGCAAAAATACAAGTACTCCCTTCATTCTAATCTGAAAGAACATTTGGTTGTTGATCGATAGGAAAGCATGGGGAAGTATAACCTTCTGATATTTGAGTATTGGCTGTAAATTCCTCAAGCATGAGAAATTCTGACTTAATCTCTGGCATTTTGTCTCTCTTTGGTTCATACTCCTCAAATTCATACTCTAAGTCATCCTTAAACAAGAAACATTCTTCAAGATAATCAAACATGACAAACCTATCATCTTCATGAAAAACAACAGTATCTTCTAGCTCATCTCCTTGCAGGGAATCATCATCATAAATTGGTTTACTCACAACAATATCCTATATAATTTCATCAAACTCCTCATCGAAATTATCTTCAGATTTATCGTACTTAGGCAAATCAGGTTCAGGTGAAACTTCAGCAAATATGAACATTGAAAAAGAAGATTGTCTTTCTTCATGATGATCTATAAATCTAGTTTCAGGATTTTCCTCATTTAAACTTAGATTTTAATTTTCAAAAATGGAAGAAGTTTTACCAAGACTTTCTTGACTATGTGAACACGACAAACTTGCTTTAGCTTGGATTGTAATATGACTTTTCAGGAGTTGATCTATCTCATCTTCAAACAGAGGATAAAGTACTTTTTGTTTTCTTTTGATAACACAGTAATTGTCTTCTTTCTCTCCTAAAGATTCACAAGTATGTTGAATATATTTTTTAACCTTTTTTTGATCAACTTGTTGTACTGCTGCAAGAATTGTCTCTTGTGGGAAGTGTTTATGAACATCAAGACAATATACATCATATTTTTCTTCCATGAGGGAAAACATTTGCTCTTTTTGGTGATGAAAAGGATTTTCATGCAAAGCCTCCAAGATCTCTTCATCCATCAACTCATTATCATCATAAGAATCCTCTAGGTGTTGAATGAAAACCCAAAATTGATCACAACAATTATTAACCAAAGACAAAGAAGGGTAGGACTCCTTGTATTCTTCATAAAATATTGAATGGAAAACTCTAAGAGAACAAATACTGGCAGGTGGCAAACCTTCATACCAAGATCGTGCTTTTCCTTCAACGGAAGAAATGAACATCTTTAAAAGACAATCTTCATGGAATTCAACTTTCAACTTGGGAGTATGCATGTGAAATTTAACCAGATGTAAAGCAGCATCATTCCTATCATCATCTTTAAACATAGGCAAATTTCTTTTCAAATCTACCTTAGGCATTTTATTTGGGAAACCTGGAATGTGATCCCAGCTCATGGGAGCATACCTTCTTGCAACAATTTCCATCATGAAAATTCTTGAAGCTACTGATATTCATGCAATGGAGTCGCCATGAAGTGTTGATTTTCTGGATCTTTCAGTAAATGGAGTCGCCAGGTGAATGGTTTAGCATTCATATGTGTCCAACTGTTTTTCACCGTCAATAATTATATCTAAATATTTTTCATTGTTTCCTAGGGAAGATTTGTCTTTTCGCCTCCCTGGCAACGGCGCCAGTATGTTATCACTCCACCAGACTCCCAAGGCTGAGGAAGGAATCCCAACAAAGGTAACCACAAACCAAGATTTTGACTTGGTATCTAGACCTACCAAGTCAAAGAGGGCTCTCTCCAAAAAAATCACATCCAAGAGGGTTGGATGAAAAAGGTTTTAGGCTAGCTAAGAAGTGCATAAGGGTTCGATTTGTTTTGATTGGGGTTGGGCTCATTGGATGAGGATTAGGTCAAGGGGACTAGGTTAGGGAAAATGAGATGGAATTGCAGTCCATTCGATGGGGCAAGGTAGGTAGAGGGCTCAACACTTAAAGATGGTTTGGCGAGATGGTTTAAGACTAATGAGGATCTAGGAAAAGCATAGGAGATGTATTCTTCCTAAACTGGGGAAAATGGACAAATTATGAAAAATTTCCCAAAACAGAGCATGAAAAACATGTATTCTTCCTATCAACTTAAAATTTATCATATAATAGACATGAAAAGTTTAGGAGCTTACAAAACATTCATACAAATGATCACAAAGAAAACACTATGCCAAAAATTCATACCACATGAATCCCAAGGAAATAGCTGTCATTCTTCATTAATTTCTAGGCCAAATCGTTTCTTGATCAATACATTAGCATTCAAATTGATTCCAACTTCTAAACTTTGAAAATGAGTCAAAAATGACATGATATAGGCCTCAAACAACCTCTCCCAACCTCAGGGGTCGAATCCCTAAGAGGAGGAGCCGATCCACTAAAGTCTGAACTAAAACCTAGAGTGTAGGATAAGAAAAGTGACTCATTCCTATCTCTAATGAACTGATTCATTACACCTCAAATGGTTGACTTACCTAAAGTATTTACCCTAGGTAAAAATAAAAACATTATATTTACATTCATATTGACCATTTACATAATTAAATTCCTCATTTCCTAAAGTAAAATTCAAACTGGAGTGAAACTTCAAAAATTTCTGAAGACTGTGTAAAATACATTTTTCTTGTGAAACGCACAACGTCCAGGCAGAAAAATTGACCTCAGTTCAAGGCTGATTTTTAGTGCCTCCCAGTGTCCAAATTAGCTCCATGATAGCTGATTGGAAGTCCCTCTGATTATATTTTCCAAAACTACCTTTTTTTTTATGATGTGAGTTGAGTTTCCTTGTCAAAATTTTATTTTCCCAAGACTAGTCAAAAAGTGCAGAATGAGGGTGCAGAAATGTAGAGTGTTGTTGCAGGAAACTTTTGGAGGCCTTACTCAACTCCAAATTGAGCTCATGATAGCTCATTGGAAATATATTATTGTTTAGTTATCATTTTAATTATCAAGAAAGTGATTTGGACACTCCAGCTATGAGAAAACTGGATTTTCCCAAGGTCACTCCAGAAGTGCAGCAACTCTCTTGTGGCACCTCTCCTATGGCACCTATATTTTTTACATTTCTCTAAAAAAATGGCACTTATGTAAAATCTAAACGAGGTTTTTCTTCCTTGACCTATGATGGAAAAAAACCTCTCTCACATTTGTTAAATTCATCTTTGTTTGGTCAAAAACACAGTTTGAAGAAAACCGACCCTATGAGTGGAAAATGACTTAACTCTTATAATGACTTCTCAAAAAATGATGGAGACATGATGTTTATGAGCTGAAATGACCTCATAATTAATTATATGACCTACATTATGCCTCCTCTGCTCAAATGTCTCGTTTCCATGGAAAACCCTAGCTCAGTGGGAGAGGAAATCAGGGTTTAGTGCCTGTGAACAATGATGACTTGGGCACCCTTGGGAAAAATGGTTAAAAAATGAAGTGAGTTCAATGATAATGATAGAGATGAGGTGAAAGAAAATTAAAATAAGGCAGGATGGGTGGGAAGAAAATAGCAGTGCTAACAGAAGCGATATTAGTTCACCTAGTCAATCTTCCACAACAATTCCTCCTCCTTCTGAATCATTACAAATTGAAAAACACAATTCTGACATGGTGATTTGGCCACCTCCTAAAGGTGTTATTCGAAAGTCAGATGTTAATCCTCATGCATGAGCTGCTTAGAATTAAAACATTGTTGAATATCTAGCTATGTCACCTTAGAATTACAACATTGTTGAAGATCTACCTATGTCACCTTCAATAATGTCAGAAATTGAAGTGTTGCATACTTGTCCAACACAAAGGAAATTTCTATTTTCACCAAAAGGAGCTATTGATCCTCAATATTCTAATCTCATTATCTTTTATCTTTAGAGTCATGTACCTATACTTCCTCATCAATTGGCATTTCAAATACCAGTTTTCATCAAAACTATATGAGTCTTTGACGAAGGAGCTTCTACATGTATCATGTCTATTTCTTGTCGGAAAGCCTTGGTTTCTCCAACCATCAATCAGTCTCCCAAAAATTTGAAAGGCGCCTTTGATGGAAGATGTTTTCTTCCATATGGAATTATAAATTATCTACCTATAGAGTTAGAAGGTAAGACAGTTTCAATTAAAGTTGATTTTTTTTATCCTTATCTTGATTATAACCTTTTACTAGGATGAAGTTGGCCCTATGCTATTCTGGCAGTGGTCTCATCATTTTTTCGTATGATAATGTTTCCCCATAAAGGAAAAATTGTAAAAGTAGATCAATTGTCTTACTACACTTCAAACCCTAATTCTATAGGTAGTATACCCTTTGTTGGAAAAATGGTTACTATGTATGAAGATGTTAGGGTAGGTTTGCTTAAGGATCCATCTTTCATGGGAACATTTGCACTCCCTCCACCCAATTTTCCTCATAATATTTCCCAGGTTAATATAAATTATATCAAGCACAATGCAAAATTTTGATCCTTGGATTGTGCCTTCAAAGTCTGAATTAACCTCATATGGCAGTGAGATTCCTTCTAGCCCATTTGAATCAGCGTATCAAGCAATTCAATCATTTTCCAACCCACCATCATCTTAAATTGACCAAGTGAATGCGATCATTGATGATTATTCTCATTTGTCATAGTTAGTACCAATATCATTCCTTGATCCCTTCGATAATGAGTTTCCCACTAACGAAAGTATCATGGAAATCATGACTTTGGATGAAATTCCATGGGCTGATTAACATTATCGTTCATCCTTTCTACTTAGCCTTGATAGAATTGAGAATGATTTTTCATTTATGTTTTCATCTAAGATTGTGGGTAGTCCTCAATTTCCTATGTCAATCCTTCATTCGGATTCTAAAACGAATCTAGGAAACATATCTACAACTATACCAATCAACATCTCAGTTAAACCTGGAATTACCGAAAACATTCACGTAGGTGCTTCATGCTCCCTTCACGAAATTGAGATGTATAAAGCCCTATTTTAGGAATTTCGAGACATTTCTCCTGGTTCAATGAGGAACTTTTGGGAATTGACCCTAGCATTGTATCTCATGAAATAGAGACTTATCCAAATGCCAAACTTATTAGACAGATTATATCCGGTACATCCACGAAAAGTTGCTGCTATAAAAGTTGAAGTTGAAAAATAACTTAAAGTAGGTTTTATTTATCCTGTTCCCTTGACTGATTGGGTGTCCAATATTGTTCCAGTTAACAAGAAGCAAGGGACCATTAGAGTATGTGTCGACTATAGGGATATCAACAAATATTGTCCAAAGGACAATTATCCTACTCCCTATATCGATCAAATTTGTGATGATTGTGCCGAAAATGAGATTTTCTCTTTTATGGACAAATTGTCCGGATAAAATTAAATAATCATACTCCATGTCGATCAGCGTAAAATTGTGTTCATTTTTCCATGGGGAACCTTTTCTTATCGTATAATCCCATTTGGATTGAATAATTTTGGCGCATCTTTTCAAAGGGAAATGTCTTATGCATTTCACGATATCAAACATATTGTGCAACCCTACTTGGATGACTTACCAGCTCACTCACAGAGACGAAAATATCATTTGATGCATTTGAGAGAAATTTTCATTAGATGTAGGCACTACAATATTCGTTTGAATCCTCAAAAATATGTTTTTTGCATACAATCTAGCCGACTGTTGGGATTTTTCATGTCAAAGGAAGGCAATCGTGTCGATCAGCTCAAGGTAGAGGCTATTTTCAATTTTCCTCCTCCTTCCAATCTCTGCCAACTCCCAATTTTGCAAGGGAAAGCAAAATTTTTACATAAATTCATACCTAACTATGCCAAGCTAACTAAAGGTTTTACTTTACTTTTTAAAAATGGCATCCCATTTATCTGGATGAGCTTGCTCAAAAAAATTTAATGCATTGAAAAACGTGTTGACCCATACACCATTGTTGCATCCACCTGATTATCATCGGGACTACTTTTTGTATTTAGCTGCATCTGATGCCACCATTGGCATGGTAATATTTCAGGAAGATGAATCAAGTGATGAACATGTGATCTATTATTTGAGTAGGAACCTCACAAAAACTGAAATCAAATATGCACATGTGGAGAAATTGTCCTTGGCAGTCGTTCAAGTTGTCCAACATTTTTGTCACTGTATACTCTTACTCAAAACAACTATGATCTTTGATTGCAACCCTATGATGTACATTCTTACTAGATAAATTCTATGGGTAAAATACTCTAAATGGATAGTTATATTGCAAGCATTTGAATTATAATTTTAAAGATCTAATTCTATGAAATCGTTGGTATTTTCTGAGTTATTGTGTGACTTTCCCTATACTGAAACATAAACTGTGGTAAAGGATTATCTCCAGATGAATCCCTATTTCTTATAAGTACTTTATATCCTTGGCATGGAGATATCATTATATATCTTCATACTCATAATTTTCGGCCTGAATTGTCTTGAAATGATTGTCGTCGAATCCAATACCCATCCCATAAATATACTATTGTTGGCGATACACTTTATCATCGTGGTGATTATTCTATATTTCGACGTTGTTTAACACACAAGGAAGCTGAGAAGGAATTGAATGAACCATTCTATAGCTTATGGTGGTCATATGTCATGGTTTGCAACTGCCAAAAATATATTGCGCACTTGCTATTTCTAGTCTTCGATGTTTAAATATTGCGTAATCGTAGTTTAGAAGTGTTATAATTACCATTTTTACCATCGCAAGATGCATGTGCCTCTATCTCCTCTTCACCCAATCATATTTGTTGGCCCATTTGATAAATGGGGCATTGATTTTGTTACATGTAACCCTCACTCGGTTGAGGGGCATGGGTATATTATTCTCGCAGTAGATTATTTTACGAAATGGGCCGAGGCAATGCCTACATATAAGGATGATGGTGAAACTGCAACCATTTTCATACTCAACCGTGTAATTTCCAAGTTCAGCATACCACAAGTTATCATTATGGACCATGGTAGCCACTTTCGAAACTTTATGATGACCATACTTTCTGCAGAGCTAGGCTTGTGCCATGACAGCTCTACTCCTTATTGTTTGCAAGCGAATGGCCAAGTAGAAGTTGTTAATAAGGTTTTGACCATTATGATCAAACGGATTGTTGGCATTCATAAACGAAACTGGAATACTATGTTTTTTTCATCCTTTTCGGCATACCATACCTCTGTGAAAACATCGACTGGATTTACTCTCGTCCAACTTGTTTACAGTTTGGAGGCAGTTTTGTCGATTGAATGTGAATTTCCATCATTGAAACTGTCCAATGAGTTTCTACCATCTACCTCTGTGGAGGAAGAGAATTTTTTGAACTTAGCACGACTAGATGCGACTCATCGTGATGCTGCATTAGCTAGTGAGGCTCATAAGAAATGTGTTAATGCTTAGTTTGACCAAAACGTGAATCCTTGTTCATATTCATAAGGTGAACTAGTCTTGGTCTATGATCAAGCGCATGATAAACTAGGCGCTGATAAAATCGAACCCATCTGTCATGGTCCTTACATTGTGAAACGTGTACTAGTTAAAGGGGCCTATGAACTAATTGATTATGACGGTGTTTCTTCGAGAGAGCCTAGGAATGGTCTCTACCTATAGAAATATTATGCGTGATTCATTTCATGAAGATTTTTCTACATTAATTGTATCATATTTTTATGAGTTTGTGCATTAGGTTTTGCATTTTTTACGATTTCATGCTACTTCTCTTGCTTATCTTTTGTTACACTTGATTTGCACATGTCAATGTTCCCTCAAACTTGCATTGGCTTTGTTGATGGCGCTAGTCGTAGTACTCAGAATCTTACTTCCGCGGCTTTGGATATCTATTCACCCACTGATGAGTTAGTTTCTATTCATGGGATATGCCTTGGTCGAACGCCGAATAACATAGAAGAGTATAGTGCAGTGATTTAAATATTATCTCATGCCATTTCATTTGGTATTCATCTTAGGTTAGATTCACAACTCATAGTATTACATTTAAATGATGTCTATGTAGTAAGAAGCTCAACAATGTTAAGAATGTTTTTACGGGTTCGTCTCTTGGAAAAAGAGTTTGATTACAATTAATAGCAACATATTCCAAAAAATTCAAACACGTTAACTGATGCATTGGGAAAACATGTGTTAAGTAGACATTTGCAACATTTGTAAAAAAAAACAATATCCATCCACATATTGAATAAGATAAACTGAAATCATAAGTAGTAGTCTCCATTAGGTAATATAGTCTATAAAAATAGTGTTACAAAAATGTCATCCAAAGGCATGAGGCCCTGTGGCCTTTATTATATGAACATGATGATACAAAAAAATCAAAATCTAGCCCTAAAATTCTACCAACTAGCCATATGGTGATCATGATTGCAAATTATAGCACTTGCTATGCTTCGTAGTAGGCGATTGATCGGTCCCAGAACTCCTACTACGTGCCTTTGATACTGCAAAGGAAAATCATAAAGTCCATTCTTTGGAATGTCTAGAGCCAACCTCTCTAGGTTATGCTCTAACTCAGTTAAAGCCTCTACTACATTAGCGTTAGGAACCACAACAACTACTGGTAAATCTCCTCGCCTTTCAAAACATCGTAGTCCCACTGGTCTAGTCGGGCCAATATCTGCATGAAAATTTTGGATAATTAGCTTTGAATGTCAAAAAATAAACACAAAAATAGAAAACACAAAAAACCATGAAAATGAGAAGTTTTTATCTAAGTCACCCCACTCAGTCCCTGTTGGGAGTGGGATATCTAGGTCACCTCTATAATCAATATCTGCGTACGGATAGTGTAAATTTTCGTAGATGTTTTATGCTTGATGCAACTTTACTTTTATCCCCAATATCAAACAGCAATCACATAAACAAGAAATTAAAATGTTGTTAGAACATACCAGTGAATCAATAGAAGACAAGCCAAAAATTACACTTAACTTGATCAACAAAATATATGTGTTTTGGTCCATTACGGTGGTCAACAGGATGCTTCAACCAGCAAAGTATCAATACGTTCAGCTAACTAGAAGTGTCACGCAACCCTCTTGGACAGCTATACTAGTCAACCCAAAGTCAACGAAATTCAACGTTGTCCCATTCAATGGTCAACGCAAAACAGCAGTAGAAAAAAGTCAACACAACCTGGTAAAAGTCAAAGGTAAACTTCGATTTCAGTGCCAAAAAATGTAGACTAGAGAAATCAGAACCTTGACCAAGTTTGGGTCAGTTTGACCAAGTGTTGACCTAAGTCAACACTAGTCAAATATCCGTTGAAACCCTAGGTTGAAACAGAAATGTATTTGCTGCGTTTTCCCACTTGTGGAGAAGAAGAGACTCCAAGTGATGATTGAACCAATTAGATGTAGAGAGAGAATGTATAATGAGTGATGGATGAAATGACCTCCAAATTTTACCTATATATATCCATCAGTGAGGGTGTGTGACACATCTGCTGGGGCTTTGAGCCTACATTTCAATTCTAGCCGACCTTGCACATAAGTGGAATAAATTCAAAATAAATGTTTTTCTCACCAGATCAAGATGATCTTGAGATGGATCTTGCACCTCTCCAAAAGAGGAATCCAATAAAAATATTGGCATCTTCATTTGAGCATCATAACATGGAGTTTGGACCTAGTTATCCAAAATTAACACATAGACTTCCATCATAATGATCTAATGTTCTAGCCATCCAAAGAACTCCTGAGTGTGTTTGACTACCGGTCCATCGCCTCCATGATGATCCATCAACAAGACCCATAAAATCATGTGAGGATCCCAAGGTCCTCCTATCTTGGCTAGAACCTGTTGTGGGGCTAGGTGTAGAAATTATATGCACTAAGCATGCATATGTCCAAGATCCACCTGATCTCACACTATTTAACTTTATGCAAGATACTGAATCTATTCCACTTGTTAATCTTTTGCTAAAAAATTTAATTGCACACACATGTGAAGCATAAACAAAAATATTCAATCGCACATAACACAGTTTTTAACTGGGAAAGCCTGAAGATGAAAACCCCAACTATATATTATGTAACATGGAGATCATATGAAAATCTCATACAAACATAAAAATCTTATCACAAGCTCTCAGTACAGTACAATCGTCATACACTAATCAGGACCAATCTTGCAAATCCATGCACCGATCTATGCCACCTACTAACCTGCATCCATTGCGCAATCTCTGCTGAAGAATAGATCTGAATGAATTCGAATTAATTCATCCTTGACTACGCAATCCTCATTGGCATCTCCACTGAGTGTGTGATGCAATCAATGCATCACTATAGTCACAATAGATATTCTATCTTGCCCCTTCACCTATCTCTCCACTGGTCTCCACTAAAACTGCCATGCACTGTAGTTAACTGTTGTATTGTTTAGTTGATTAATGAGTTATTATTTTTGAATTAATTAACTAATTAATTCACTCCACTCTCACTAGTGTATCAATCAGTTAGACTAGATACAACTAGCTCAACTGAGTCTAACAGAGTTAAATTGAATACAACTCCATAACTACTTCTTCCAACTGTGTCATAACTCTGCCACTTGAGTTCTAATTGAGTCCTCCATGCATTAGCTCCAGTAAACCCTTAGGAATAGCATAATTCCTTCCATCAACTGATGTGCCACATTTGTGCACTGAACTGAAGTGCTCCAAGAGAATAAGTTGTTGTTTAGAGTCAGATTATTATTAAGAGCTAATAATAATCGACATGCATCTATTTTTAGATTGAAGATCTATAAATAGACTTCGCCCAATATTCTAAAAATAGAATTTCATCTATTTTTACAACTTGACCAACCATCCACAAATAGCATCCTGTAACTTCTGAAATATGATCATCATGTCTAAAAATAGACTTGCGCCAAAAATAGCCTGCGGGACCACTTAGTGAAGGCGACTCTTTTCACTAAGCTCATCATCTTGTTGAATCTCAACACTCCCTCTCAACAAGATAGGGATTATCCTTCACCCCGATCCTGCCTCTATGGTATTCGAATTTTCTCCTGGTGAGCGCCTTTGTCAGAATGTCTACTTCCTGATCCTCCGTAGGAATGTACTGAAGCAACATGATCTTTCACTGCACACAATCTCTTATATGATGATATCGGATATCAATATGTTTAGATCTATCATGAAACACCGGATTAACTGAGAGTTTAATGCAACTATGATTATCACAATGAATCACCGTGGGATCTAAATGTGAACCAAACAAACCAACCAGGATCTTCCTCATCCAGATAACCTCACATGCATCTAAACTTGCTGCCATGTATTTTGCTTCCACTGAACTAAGTGCCACGGATCTTTGTTTCCTGCTATACCAGGAAACTGTCGTAGATCTGATACTGAAAATCCCTCCTGATGTGCTCTTTTTTTCTGTTGGGCTTCCTGCCCAATTTACATCTGTGAAGCCATGCAAATTCACCTCATCTGTCCGTCTGTACCATAAACCATACTCAGATGTGCCCCTGATATATCTCAGGACATGCTTGCCTGCCTTCCAAAATAGCTTGGTAGGCTTAACCATCGCTTGTGAAAACTGGTTCACCACATAGCATATGTCCAGTCTTGTATTAACTAAATACATAGCAAACCCACCAACTGTTGATAAACAGTGGCATCCACTACCTCTATCGATGTAGCATCCTCTTTCTTACAATTTTTTGGAAGAGGAGTGTCGATAGGCTTGCAGCCTTACATGTGAAACTTCTCCAGTATCTCCCGAGCATACTTGCCTTGAGACACAAACAATTCACCTTCCCGCTGCCATATTTCCAATCCAAGGAAATAATAAAGGAGGCCCAAATCCTTCATCTCAAACTCCTTTGCAAGATCTGCCTTGCATGAGTGTATCAACTGCTCATCACTTGCTAGTATTAAATCATAAACATAAAGTACAATGATTAAAAGCTTACCATCAACCACAATCTGGTACAAGTTTGCATCTGCCTCACTCTTGGTGAAGCCAAGTCCAGTGAAATAGTTGTCGATTTGAGTGTACCAAGAACGGGGTGCTTGTTTCAGCCCATACAGTTCTCTTTTGAGCCTGCACACATGCGACTCACTACTGAAGATCTAAAATCCTTCAGGCTGCTCAATGTACACCTCTTCCTCAATGATCCCATTAAGGAACGCAATATTCACATCCATCTGATGAATTTTCCAACCCATATGCGCTGAGAGAGCAAGGATGGTATGTATGGAAGAATACTGTGCGACGGGTGCAAAGGTTTCTTCATAGTCAATCCCCTCAATCTGTGAGAAGCCCCGGGCAACAAATCTTGCCTTATACTTCTCGACGCTCCCATCAGTAGCTTGCTTTACCTTGTAGATCCATCTTGATCCTAAAACTGATTTTTCCAAGCACTGTTTCTGACAATGGAGTCATACTCCTCCACCATGGCATCTACCCATGTGGGCTCCTGCACTGCTTCTTCAAAATAAGATGGCTCTGTCACAATACACTTGCTCATAAGAGCCATGTATCCAGTATATCAATCAGGTGATTGTCTCTGTCTGCGCTGTGATGTAGGGACTCCTACATTCTGTGCCACATCAAGCTTCAGTCTCTCAGCTTCTGTGGTATGCTTTCTGCCTTGTCTGATGTTTGGTTCTGCATGAGTGGACTCCTCCACTCCATCAATCTCCTCCTGTGGCTGATCCACATCCAGAGGCTCATCTTTGGGAACAAGAAGTTCCTCCTCCGCATGCAAGTGTAGCTCCCTCTCAAGCGACAACTTCATGGCTTTCACCTCATTGAATTTTATATCCCATCGCATAACAGTCATCTGACTGTTTGGAAAATACACACGATAGTTATGGGGTGTTTCTGTGTACCCCACAAATATCCTAACTTTTTTAGTCAGCTCCAGCTTCTTCCTGGCGTCCTTCGTCACATGAATGTAAACAGGTGAGCCAAAAATCTTCAAATGAGAAATATCAGGCTTCTTACCAGTAAAATTTTCTTCAGGTGTACTCATGCCAATTTGAATTGTCCACCAGTAAAATTACCAGTAAAATTTTCTTCTTCTTCTGTAGCAAATTTGAATTGTCCACCAGCACAAACTCACTTCACAATTGCAATCTTCAATCAACAATGCTTTGATACCATGTAGAAATTATAAGCACTAAGCATGCATATGTCCAATATCCACTTGATCTCACACTATTTAAATTTATGCAAGATACTGAATCTATTCCACTTGTTAATCTTTTGCGGAAAAATTTAATTGCACACACATGTGAAGCATAAACAAAAATATTCAATCGCACATAACACAGTTTTTAACCGAGAAAGCCTAAAGCTGAAAACCCCAACTATATATTATGTAACATGGAGATCATATGAAAATCTCATACAAACATAAAAATCTTATCACAAGCTCTCAGTATAGTAAAATCGTCATACACTAATCAGGACCAATCTTGCAAATCCATGCGTCGATCTATGCCACCTGCTAGCCTGCCTCCACTGTGCAATCTCTGCTGAAGAATAGCTCTGAATTAATTTGAATTACTTCATCCTTGACTGCGCAATCCTCATTGGCATCTCCACTGAGTGTGTGATGCAATCAATGCATCACTATAGTCACAACAGATATTCTATCTTGCCCTTTCACCTATCTCTCCACTGGTCTCCACTGAAACTGCCATGCACTGTAGTTAAATGTTGTATTGTTCAGTTGATTAATGATTTATTATTTTTGAATTGATTAACTAATTAATTCACTCCACTCTCACTAGTGTATCAACCAACATATACCAGATACAACTAGCTCAACCGAGTCTATAATCCTAGCAACTGAATACAACTCCATAACTACTTCTTCCAACTGTGTCATAACTCTGCCACTTGAGTTCTAACTAATTCCTCCATGCATTAGCTCCAGTAAACCCTTAGGAATAGTGTAATTCCTTCCGTCAGCTAATGTGACACATATGTGCACTGAACTAAAGTGCTCCAAGATAATAAGTTGATGTTTACAGTCTGATTATTATTAAGAGCTAATAATAATCGACATGCATCTATTTTTAGATTGACGATCTATAAATAGACTTCACCCAATATTCTAAAAATATAATTTCATCTATTTTTCCAACTTGACCAACCATCCACAAATAGCATCCTACAACTTCTGAAATATGATCATCATGTCTAAAAATAGACATAGTCTAAAAATAGACTTGCGCCAAAAATAGACTGCAGGCCCACTTAGTGAAGGTGAATCTTTTCACTAAGCTCATCATCTTGTTGAATCTCAACACCAGGAGGGGAATATGCTCTAAATCAAATGAAATCAAGATATCGCCATATATAAATTTCTTTAGTTTTCCTATTTTTTCTCTATTTAGTTGTCGTTTCATGTTGGTAACTACCCCTTCGCACCAGCTGAAAATAGTGGGTTCTGAACACACTACAAAAATCTGTATCTTAGCCTTTGTGTCCAAGTGAAGCATTGTTCTTCCACATATTCTGGTAATTATAAAGGTGATGGCTCTCATAGGAATTTGGTCATTATTTTTTATCTCAAATATACTATCCTTTAGCCGAGCGTCGTTAATACAATATCACCTCAAATAAGTAGCAGTGGTTTCTCCTCCTGGTATGTGTCCATACAAGGATGTATATATCCCTCTGCGAGAGAGTCTAGTCAAGAAATAGATATCATCAACATCTATTGTGAGGCACTGATCTCCTATCACAAAGCACTGATCTTGGACATCCCATGCCCTCACCATCCAATTCATGAGATCTAGCTGAGCCTTCATCCCTGGAATTATCCAATATTTGTATAGGCCACAATCTCTTAGGTCCTACAGTGTTGTTGGATCATTAAGAGCTTCAGTGTCTTGTTTTACATGCTCTCTCTCTCTCCACTTCTTTATGAAAGGTCAAAAAGCCAGAAAATAGTAATTATGAAAGGTTAGAAAACAATGTAAGTGATTTTGCAAATTTTGGGGGCCTAATTCCTATTTTTTTGAAAACCATTGGCACTTGTGCAGCCACATTTTACCAAAAAAACCACATTTGTGCGGGTTCTCAGGTGAAAAATCGGGCAAATTATGGATTTCTCTGGGTAAAAAATATTCGGTGTGCGCGGTCTCGATGAAAGGAAATTGTTCACGTGCGAGAGTAGATTTTAGAAATAAAATCGACCCCAAAAAAACAAAATACACGACAAAAATGCAAAATTAATCCAATTGAAATGAAGATAATGAATATCTCTCTTACCTGGAAAATACGGTTCTCGATTTCGTCCACTGGTTTGCTCGGAATTAGCCTTTGAATTTTGTGGTAAAAAACCCTCTTTTTTACTCTCAATTGGTTAAAAGCTCAAATAGTAAAAATAATCTTACTTTTTGAGCTTTTATAAGTTTTTAGGCTATTAAAATATTATTTTTATGCCTTTGACTTTTTTAATTCAAAATTTTTAAGGTTTTTGCTATAATTTTTATGCAGATATGATAATTTTTGGGTTTAATGTGTAGAAAATAGGTTATAACATAAAAATGGATTGTTTTGATGTCGAGTGAACTTTTATCACTTTTTCGGGCTCTCCAAAAATAAGAAAAAGTGAAACCTTGGAGTTATATTTTAAGCCCTTTTCAAACTCTCTAAACTTGAAAAGATCGTCGAGCACTTGACTATTCGAACTAGTAAACATAAATGAACAATCGTCTATTCAATACAAGTTTACCCCAGCATTATTTTATACTTTTTCAGGCTTGAGGGACTAAATTTACAAAAAAGAACATTATCGAGTTTGCTTACATTTTTCTCTTGACTCCCTAAAACTAAAAAACATTAAGCTTCACTTTGTCTGGGCTCGTTAAAAAAATTTCATTGAAAGAACAACATGAGTTTTCTTTTTGTGTCTTTTCAAACTCTCTAAACATGAAAACCACATCGAGTTACCCCTTCATTGGACACGTAAAATTTAAACTGTGTAGGACTCTTCAATCATGACGAGACTGAACCACTCCTTCTTAGGGTTCATTAAAAATACTTCGGAGGACTCATCCAAAGGATGAGCCTACAGGAAGGAAAATTTTATCCTTCTCAAGCTTGACAAAAATAAAGAAGTACTTGCAAGTAATGGTGGGGAGGAATTGGGAAGATCATTCTTTTATGTATTTCATTTATGGAAGTATGTCACTCTTGAACATGATCTAAAAAGACTGTATTAGTTTTGTTGTGCTAAGGGTCCTTCAGTTTTAAAAACGTGTGCATAATTGGTTCATTAGTTTGCATAAGGATTAAGGAGTTTTTCCATGAGTTATAGATGAAATTTAGTGAATTAGAAGCATAAAATAAGCATAAATAACACTGAACAGCAGTGTAAAATAGAGAAATAAGTCACCACATGAATTTTACATAGCAAGCATGATGAAGCATTTCACCCCTCCAGGGCTACATCTGCTGGTCCAACTCCCAATGGCTTTTCCATCTTTCATTATGGTCAAAATTTTTCTATTACATGTAGTTACAGTGCTCTAATGCTTGTTTTCTCTACACCAATGGCTTCAGAATTCTACAATTAGTCAAGAATGACTCTTCATCCACTCAACATGGTCGAAAAGTGAGCCTCCTACACTTTTTCCCAATATCTCCTAGGAAAACTCCGTTAAATGTGGAGAACTCGAGTTAACTGGAGTTAAATTAGGGCTTACCGCCAAATTATGTGTGCCCCTATCCGCTCCTCCTATTAATCCGTGCATTAACTATTACGGTTAGGGTGGTGGCCACATGCGCACCCAAAACCGTTAGTTAACTTGACGGTTAGCGGAACCTCCGCTCGTGACTGTATTTAAAGGCAAACTGTAGTTTGGTTGCCACCGGGTTAGAGCTCTGACCGTGGCAGTTGGATGGGAATTAACTATGCCATGTGACATCTTCCGACGACCGCTAGCAGGCTTGGACTCCCAACAATTCCCAACACCCAAACACATATGCGACAAACGTTAAATCAAACCCACGACCATAGTTTGTTAAGAAACAACTTGTAGTGAAGTTGGTAAACTGTGTGCGTGCCCGGAGGGAGGTCAGGGGTCGAGCCTTGCGACCTCAATAAAATTTTACAAGATATTTCAGGCCATGTGGCGGCCTCGGGGCTTGCCACGTGGTGCCTTCTCATTGGCTCCTCCAAACACAATTATCCAATAAAAAAATGATACTTGTCAAGAACTGATTGGTCTGATAGAAAGAATATTCTAGGGAATGTTCCTTTTTTTGACTGTACAATCCAATCAAACCTGGTCGAACTGTCACAAATTTACCTATTTACCATTTCGATCATAATGCAATATCTTCCTCATACGACATCGATTTTTTCGAACCGTTCCCGACGTCGAAATTAGGAAGACGAGATCTACGCAACCATCCTGGTTTTAACCCAATCCTGTAACTTTGAATTTTGAGCAAAATTTATGAAATCATTATCATTCCTCCCCATTGGGAAGCTTTTGGACCCTAAAATACTTGATTACCTATTTAGTAGATGAGGGTACAAATCCCTCACCTTTCCAATCTCCATCCATTTTTCCTTGCTTGGTTTAGTGCCTTTGAGCCCAAATCGAAGATAGTCAACACTTCCCCTCTTTGATGTTCTTGTCCTCCTGTCAATAATTGTATCTTCTTTGAGCTCATCTAGAAATTCTAGTGAGAAATATTCAATAGAAGGTAGCTAAACATCACTTCCTTGATCATTGATCAAAGGAGGCTCATACAAGCGTAAGTTTTCAACATTAACAATTGAATACATTTGCATGTAAGAAGGAAAATCAAGTTGGAATGCATTATTGCCAACTTTTTTTTATGATCTTGAAAGGACCATAGCGAATGGGTTTGATTTTTTTACCTTCCCCTTGCATCCTTTTTTTGCTAATGTGCAACCATACCTCATCTCCCTCTTGAAACTTATGATCAACCCAGTGTTTTTCATGCCTCTCTTTGTATTTGCTCTAACTTTTCTCAAATTGTTATTGAACTTGTTGATGTATCATCTGAATTTTCTCAATGAAATTTTGAGCCTTATCAATATCACTATGGCCATCAATTGCAACATCCTTCCCAAAGATGAAGTATAATGGCGATTTTGGCAAATACCCAAAGCATGCTTCAAAAGGAGAGGTTTGTATTGAAGATTGTTTTGCCCAGTTGTAAGCATGTTGAATGTAATGTAGTTGTTCATCCCACAACTCAGGATGTTTGCTGCAATATCCTCTCAATAGATGCACAATTGTTTTGTTCACCACTTTGGTTTGTCCATTTGTTTGTGGATGAAAAGCGGTACTCTTTTTCAATTTTGTGTCCATCATTCTCCATAGATTTTACCAAAAATTCCCAATGAACCTGGAATCCCCCACTAACAATAGAAGTGGGAAATCCAAAATGAACCCAAACATTTTGAAAATAAAGTTCAGCAGTATGTTCAATAGTAATGGTCTTCTTACATGGCAAAAGTATACACATTTTACTGAATATATCCACAACTACAAAAATATAATCATCTTGCTTTCTTGACATAGGTGTTAGTCATCAGTATTTTTTACCTGTTAGTGATGACTAGTTCAACAGCCTAGTTTTCCAACAGCTGATCTTAAAAATTTGTCAAATTTTCCAGCCGAGAAAACACCCTTAAAAAAAAATTTGCTCTCCTTACTTTTCAGTTCGTCCATGACAAGTTGAAATCCCATTATCCAATCCTACCTAACCCCAGCCATACTAAGTTTGCCTGTCAGCTCTAAAAGGACAATCCAAGTCTGCTTCAAAAACCTCCCCTAAATTAGGAAGTGGTGCTTTAAGGCATTTTACCCTTGGCAACCATCAAAGGGCCAAAAAACCTCCATCTGCTACAGACCAATCATTACAGACCTCCCACTTTGCTAATGAAGTTAGTCACAGCTCTAAGTCGTGCCACTTACACGCCCCTAAGTCTCAGCACTGCATAAACTACAGTCTCAAGCTGATTATTAGGTGTTTTACACTGTTTATGGATTTTACAAGCACAAGAAACATGTCATCATCTCAGAAGAAAATTCTTGGCTCCACATTAGAAGAACAGCTGCTTCTCAATGTGAGCATGAACCTGAGATATATCTGCAGGACAAAGAGTTTCTCATCAAGACCTTGCAGTTTCATTCAGCATGAAAACACAGTAGAAGAAAGACAACACTGCCAAACAAACTTGTAATTTGTCATGGCCAAGAACCTCCTTCATCTATAAGCAGAGGGTTAAGGTGCCTCCTTCATCTACAAGTAGAGGGAAATGGCCAATGTTGACTTGAAGAATTTCAAACTGACTGTAAGCACAGGTTTGTTTTTTACTAGATAGTGAAACAATGACTCAAGGTTTCTGGGGGAAAGTGATGATCAAAAACAGGGCTAAGATCAGAAATGTTCAAGACAAGAGAAAGCAGAGTTTTTAGGTCTTATGTCCTAAGAAAGAAGATAAAATGAAGTTTCAGGCATCATCATCATGGCGCAAAAAAAAGAGACTCCATTGATCAAAGCTATTGTAACAAAACATCTCTGCAGGGGTGCTAGTATGAATGGCTCAAATCAGTGATGAGCAAGAAGACACTTCAGTAAAAAAGACCTCTGTGTACTCTTATATTTCTGTTGGTTTGTGGAATATAGACTATGGTTTCTAGATATACATAGAGGAAAATGATGTAAGTAGTATACAGCCCCAGACATAAGCCATCTTGATATTCAAAGTGCCAATGCAAGTCCAGGTGTTGCAATCTACACTCCACCACAAAGACAAGTGTATTCTTCAGATGCAGCAGGGTTGGTGATTTCAGAGCTCCATTAGAAGGAAAATGACTAATAGAAGCCTTAGTATCTATAAATTATTCCAGCAGTCATTCCACATCTCACATACTTGCCTCCTCAACACAAAGATATAAATAGGTTATGGTCTGAGTTTTAAAACCCTGGAACAGCATGCAAGGCTAGTCAGGCATGTCATTATGCCCACATGAAAGCAACTCTATTTATAAGCAGGTGCCTTTTCAAATCTGTTTATCACAGCTGACACAGAAAATCCGGGCTTATATCCTCAAGATACATCACCACTGAAATAATTGTTCATAATGTGTAAAAAGGGTGATTTGACATACTGTAAGTTATTGGAAAGCTTGAGACAAATACAGGTGTTCATTATTTAAGAGCCAGAGACACCATATTGGTATTCTTTGAGCAGAGAAAGTGTGTTAGAAGTAGCGCCCTCCTTGATCAACAGAAAAATGGCAAAGTCTGAATAAATGCAGCAAATTGGTTGGCACCTACAGTTGGAAAACAATTGATGAGGCACCTAGAGGCAGAAATTGTCAAAACAAGTTAAAAAGATAAACCTTCTCATTTCAAAAAGACAAAACAGTGTTCAATGTTTTTCTTCATATCTTGAGTGGATTTTCTGTGTTAAAATGTCACCCAAAACTGTTAACAAGTGGCAGAGGATGGTATACAGTTCATTAGGTTATTTACTAAAACTGGAGCTTCTGTGCTAAATAATCACCAAAGAAGACAATGTTAGCAAAAGTCACCTTTTCAATCTATATGCATGAGTGAAAATAGTTTAACCTTTCCAAAACAGGTTTGCTGGTTATAAAGGGTTGGTTCATATTCAGACTGTTTAAAAGCACAAGAACCCCACTGCCAACATCATTTCGAAATCCAAGTTTCACAAGCGCACCAAAATTATTACCGAAGAAGCCAAAAACTTTGAAAGCCCTTGCAAAGACCATAAAAAAGGATTGATTTCATTTTGCATTTCAAGTAATGAAGTAACCGTTGGGGTTTTTCCTTTTCAAAGGAATGAATCAGAGTGGTAAGCTCATTTTCGAGTTCTCCAAGCAGAGTCGAGCCTCCCTCTACAGTCTCCAAGCATTGAACAAGTTTTTCAAAGTCAATTTGCAGAGTTTCCAGGCTTTTTCACCGCGCGGCACTCCTGTAGGAGTGTGCGGCGCTCCTGGGCGGGGTTTTTGAACTGCGCCACAAAGGTGCGCGGCACTCCTGTAGCCGCGCGCGGCGCTCCTGTAGCCACGGGTCACAAGCGCCCGACACAGACCCAACAGGCCACCCGACGTGTTTTCTTGCGTGGCGTTCTTCTTCATAAAGGTGCCGCGCATGCCTCCGGCCTCCAAAACGCTTCCAAACTCCCTCCAAGGTGACCTCAACTCACGAAACAGATTTTGCATCATATTTTGAGGTATTTGCACAGCTCACCCTCGATTTCACGTTGTTGGATAATGGTTGGAGGCCAAAGAAATCAGATTTGAAATAGTTATTGTTAAGGGACTGTGTTAAAAGTGGAATAGGGCGTTTTATTTCAAAATAGGCTTATGGTTTTTTGACTGCTGGAAGACTTGGGTACAAGCTGTCTTTTTACTACCACAGAAGTATTTCAAACTATGCCAACTCTGTCCTTTAACCACAAGAAAATTTGGACTGTGTTTTGCCCCTTTGCTTGACTGAGTCTATATTGTCATTTCATATTGGTAGACTGCATGTGAATTTTAAGGTTTCGATCAAGGGGAGCTTCTCGACATTGACCTGCTACAAATTTTGGTATCACAGTACAGAAACATATTTAAACTCTGTCACCATCTATGTAAACAGTGTTTTTGCTGGGTAAACATCTATTGTTCAAAACTGTGCTGAAGTGTTGTATATGCTGATGAACTGCTAACAAGGAAAGGGGTCTTGAAACTAAAAACTGTGTTTTCACCTTGCCTCTTCAAAGGACAAGAGTATCTCATATCCTCAAAACATCGAAGGGCGGGTTACCCCTACCAACCACAGAAAAAGACAGTTTTTCACTATGTATACTTTTGATTGCCTTTTTGTTCTTCAAGCTCACTGTTAAGCTGATATCCAGATAGTTGCAAAGACATTTTTCTAAAGGTACAGGGGTTCTACATTGATAAGGTGCCTTGATTGTTTGAAAGGATTAAACTCCTACAGCCTTTGTTGAAACTTCTGGAGCATTTTTAAACTCTGCCACCTTTGTTCCATAAACTGTGAAATTGACTGTATGCCTACACTAAAGGTTGACTGTATATGGTGTGAGTTTTGTTGAGTAATTGGCATACTAGGCAAGGGCAAGATTGTGAAGATTGAGAAGTTCACCATTGGTCAAAAATACAAATTAAGTTGTTGAGCTCCAAACATCACAGAGCAAAGGTGATTTTGTCACTATACACTGCAATTTCACTTAACAACCTGTCTTCATTTCACTATGTTTTTTCTTAATTAAAAGGTCTACTAGCTAAGATACATATCCAAGGTGGGAAGGCCACTTTTTAAAGGAGCAGGGGTTTTTTAGTGTGAGGGAACATTGTGCAATCATCCAAAGACATTGTTTTCTATCAAAACAGTGAATTGACAGAGTTTAGCTTAAAGAAGGCAGTTTAAAGGCAGTGAGGCAGTTTGGTGCTTCAAAAGCATATTTAGCCCAAAATGCCGCCCAGGCAAGACAGCAGAAGTGGTTTACACAAGAGATATGAGCCAATCTCTACTGAGGAGGTAAATGCACATCCATCCATCTTCTTCAATTTTCATGAGGTAGGTTGTTTAGATTTCTGCCAGAAAGTACAAGAGGTCAAAATTTTCTCGCCCTTGACACACCTATGCGCCCTGAGGTTCCAAAGCAAACATTTCCAGGTGGCAGACCTTGATTTCAAGTTTTCCCCGAGGTCAGTATCTAAAGCCACCAAAATCCCATATCTTGGCGAGAAATGGTTCAAGCAGGCTCATCTAGACTTGGATGACTACAAGCCTTTCATCAAGCCCGAGCACAGAGATACATGCACTGCTATTTTTCCTTTCTCTCATCTTCTTGCCAGCTATGCTCCTCTAATGAAGGTCATAATGAAGTATTTTACTTGCGAAGGGAGATTTACTCGAGTTTATGCCTACCATGTCCGACTATTGGTGCATTTCACTAGAACTAGGCAGCTAAATCTCCCTTACTTTTTATGCAAAAGCATCGAGAAAATGGCATCCTTAGTCCAGAAGAAGACTCCATCTCTGCAAATAGCTTCCCTTTTCCATCATTCTCTGATCAAAATCATCATTCTTCATGAGCTGGAGAAGAAAGGGGTTTCCTGGGATGTTTTTATCAGTCACCCGGATTTCTCCACTGTTCCTCCGGTCCATATATCTCCCACCCAGCCTATTCATCGCCCTGTACCTTTGTCCAGCAGACCTACTCCTAGAAGGCTCAAGATTAACACAAAACAGTCAGGACAGCATGAAGAAGAGGGTCATGAATAGGTAGAAAAAGAAGAGGGACATGAACAAGTAGAAAAAGAAGAGGACAAACATGAAGAAACTGATGAAGGCCAGCATGATTTTTATGGTCAGGGGCAGCAGGTTGAGCCACAAATTGAACAAGGGGTTGAGGTAAGACAGTAGCTCGATGTTGATGAACAGGGGCAGAAGTTTGAACAGCATGATGAAGGTGAGTAACGGCAGCAGCCCTCTCATGATACATTACAGCCTCCTCAAGTTGCACAGCAGCTTCAAGAGGAAGGACGTTTTCCGGAAGGTGACAAACAAAGTGACAAGGGCAAGGCCATCATGCCTTCCTCTCCCAAGAAGATTAAGCCCAGGACAGCAAAGAAGCAAATGCTCAAGGTGGTTACTCCAAAAGTAACGAGAGCTATCCGGAGCAAAAGAAAATCGCCCAAGAAACCTCTCACTAGCATGCCAAAAAGGAAGAGTGCAAGATTAGCCTTCAAAGGCAAAGGGAAAGGCAAGATAGGAGAAAGTCAAGAACATGGAGGTGCATTGGCTATCATTCCAATCCAAAGTGATGACAATGATAATGAAGCCCACATTCTGGAAAACCTTCTAATCCATCGAGAGGGCCAAATTAAAGCATTGGAGAAGGACCTTCATCGGGCAAAGAACTTCAATCATTTCTTGGAGATCCAAAATAGACAGATGAGTGTTCACATGGCAGTTTATGAAACACGGGCAATTAAATACAAGAATGAGGTTGCCAAGGCACAAGCAAAAATAGAGGAGCTTGTAGGTGATTTTGATGAGGGTGAAGAAGAAGACCAACCTAGGCGGAAGAGGCCTAGAACCTTAGGGCTTAAAAGAGCCCTGGAAAAGCAAAAGGAAGAAGAACAAGCCAATATTCAATCCTTTCCCCTCACTGCACTACTTGAGCAAGAAATTGAAAGCAATAAGGAGGCATGGCTAGAAAGATCCAATAAACATTTGGAGATGAAGCTTGAGAAGGCAAACAGAGACCTGGAGCTGCAAAGGAAGATGGCACAACACTATCAAAAGCTAAATCAGTTTGCCCGACGCAAGCTAAAGTCCACCCAAGAGAAACTGAAGGAAGCAAAGGGGAAGCGCCTGGCACGGAAAGAGAAGAAAGGCACATCAGCACTCGAAATTTTGGCTTCAGCTTTAGAACATGTTGCTAAGGACCCTTGAGGTTCATGCACACCAATTTTGGGCCCATTTTGACAATTTTTGGTTTTTTGACATTTTTGAGTTTTTGGTCAAAAACTCATAAATTCGCCATTTCATTTTGAGGATTTGTCAAGGGAGGAGAATGGTATCATTGGATGCCATAATTTCATGAGCACACCCTCAGTGATTTTCAGAACATTTTGAGATCATTTGCCTCCTCAAAACGGCGAAAAAGGCTCGCATTTTGCACACTCTGCCCGGTCTATCAGCAAACTGTTATTTTCTGGTTTTTTACACACAGGTGCAGATTTGAAAGACTTCCAGGCATCAGATTGGGGAAATTTCAGTTGCTCCAGAAATTAGACACTCAGAGCTTTCCAACGAGCTATCATGAGCCTCGTTTTGACATCAGGAAAGCTGCCAAATGTTTCTGGCAAGTCAGGGGACCTTTATCTGATGTAAATTTGAAATATTTTTGTAATTTTTGAACCTCTAAAATCTGCTTTTTCCAAATGTGCGTTTATCTATTTTTGCACATGAAAAATTATGCAAAGTCAATTAAATTCCTTTTTTTAGCATTTTTTAGATATTTTATGAGATATTTTTGTGCCTTGGGCTTTGCAAAGCCTCAAGGACAAGATTAGATATTTTGATTAGGCCAATAGGATGGCAAGTTGAACCATGAGGTTTTCCTCACTTGAGCCTATATATTCCAAAGGCTTTCATTGTAAAACAAGGCTGAACTTGAGAAGAGAAGAAATATATGGTCATATGAGCTTTGGAAGAAAATACTTGTGTTATGCTTTTGGATTGCCTCTTGGATGTTCTTGGATGAATGATGAAGGATTGTTGATGGATTCCATGACTTGGTAGAATGGTATAGTGTCTCTTGCTTTGTTGTTGTCTTCCAGTTTTCATTCATGAATACATGTTTCTTGCTTGCTATAGATCAGTAGAGAACAAATTTGAGATATGCCCATGGAGGCACCTCAAATTTCCTGAATCTTCATAGCCTTCATGTTTTCTTCTTCCTTAGTTGCATTAAAGAATTCTTAACTACTCTTTAACAACTTGAGGATATTGTTTCTTGTTTCATTCATGGTTTTATACATGCTAAGAAGGACTTACGGTATGCCCTGCTTACCTATGGCTAGCTATAGTTCCATCCATGAAATTTCTCTTTGATTGATTAGATTATCATTCTGTTTGAACCAAGGAGGCCTAGTCTCGATCTAGCCCTTTGCCTAAAACTATGCAAATCTTGTTGCTCAAAGTGCCCAATAACTTGAAGTACTGTTAGGCATTCTGGCATAGTGTTTTGAGTTGTTTGTCTTCCTTAAGTGTTTTCCCCAAAGTCTGATAGCCATTTCCCAAAGTTAGAGGGTCTTATACTTCTATGCATGGCTTGAATGTTTATTTCTAAGCATTGATTAGCTTGTAGTTACATTTTGCATGATTAATGGTTTTCCCTACCATGTTTATGTTATCTATCAAACTAGTTACGTTTGAAACTCTTTGTTGTTCACAAAATTGATGTCCATTTACTCCATTTTGCCCTAAGATCCTTTCTACCTTGAATCAAATCGGCCCTTCAACAGCCTTGTATCGTCATCTAATAGCTTTCTTGGCCTTTTGACCCCATAGCCCAGTTAATCTAACATCTTGTTACCTATTTCATATCTTTGATCATTTTCATCCCTCACAACTTAAAAAGCCAAAACCAAAAAACATACTCCATAACTAGCCTAAAATCATAACATAATAAGCAAACACATAGATACCCCTTACACATATAGAGAGAGCCCTCTCTGAGTCCAGGAAGGCTAGGTCCTTGGGCTCCAAAGCTTGGTTTGATGTTACACTGTCATTTGGCTTGCCGATCAGCCAAATCACGGGACCCTAGCAATAGGTACGCCTTCAACAAAGTCCATGGAGACACTCTCCTATGGCCTTGATGGTACCGGTAGTGGCATGTACAATCCAAGATTCATATTACTAGGCTTACTTATTGCACATATAGAACAACCTCTTATAAAACGTGACACATTATCTATCATGCGAGGCCAATAACAATACCTCTATAGATGCGCCACTATTTTGCTTACCCCAAAGTGTCCAGCAATAAGAGAACAATTAGCTTCTCTCATGACACTTAGCGCCTCTCCTTGTGGAATACATAGCTTTCCCAAATGAAAAAGTAAATTTTTATGCATGTGATAATCTCTTTCTTCAACTTGATTCCCTTCACTCAAACTAGCATACACATCTTTGAAATCAATGTCATGTGCATATTTTTCTATGTAACTCTCATGTACAAAAGAATCCTTTTTTAGTAAAGTAGAAGCCATAATGATTAGTCTCGAAAGAATATCTACAACTCTATTGAATATACCTTTTTTGTACCTTATAACCAAGTGAAATTGTTGAATAAATCCCATCCACCTGAAATGTCTTGATTGCTGCAATTTTGTTTGCAACTACAAGTACTATAATGGTTGGTGATCTGTGTGTGCAATAGTCTCTTTACCCATCAAATATTGTTTCCACTTCTTGACACTTTGTACCAACGCATATAGTTCTTTTTCATATGTAGGATAATTAGTCAGAACACCATTAAAATTTTCCGAATGAAAGGCGATAGGCTTACCATGCTGCAAAAGGACTGCACCCATGGCATAGTCACTAGCATCGGTTTGTATCTCGAATGGTTGTCTCAAATTTGGTAGTGCAAGGACTGGAGCTTAATTGATCTTGTCTTTTAAATCTTCTAAATATTGCTATTGTTTTCCTCCCCATTGGAAGCCTTTCTTCACACTTGTCACTCCATGCATAAGAGCTACGATGGAAGAAAAGTTAGAAATAAATTTCCTCCAATATTGAGTTGCACTGAAGAAAATTCTTACCTCGGTAACTATTTTCGGTGTGGGCCAATTCACAATGGCTTTCACATTAGAAGGATCAATCCTCAATTCTCCTCCTCCTACAATATGTCCCAAATATACCAAAGAAGTCTTTCCAAACTCACATTTTGACATCTTAAGAAACAATTTCTCTTTCTTCAAAATATCAAGCACTCTATTTACATGCAAGACATGATATTCTATTGTTTTGTTGAAAATAAAAATGTCATCTAAGTACACAATAAAAAATTCATCAAGGAATGGTCACAAAAAATTATCCATAGCCCTCATAAAATTTGTCGGTGCATTACATAAACCAAAGGGCATAACTAGCCACTCAAAGAGTCCTTGTTTGGTTTTGAATGAAATTTTCCATATATCACTTTCTGCAATTCTTACTTGATGATATCCACTTCGTAAATCTAACTTAGTGAAAAATTTTGCTTCTTTCAGTTGATCAAGAAAATCATCTATTCTTGGGAGTGGGTAACAAATTTTTATCATAATTTTGTTCAAAGCTCAAAAATATACACACGTGCGCCAAGTCCCATCTTTCTTTGGTATCAAGAATATGGGTGAACCACATGGCGAGATGCTTGGCCTTATGATACATTTATCCAACATCTCTTTGATTTGCCTCTTTATTTCATCATTCTCCATTATCGACATGCGATACATACCAATGTTTGCAAGAGGACAATCCTGCTGCAACTGAACCTCATGTTGAATTTCCCTTTTTGGAGGCAATCATGTTGGCTCTTGAAACATCTCATGATTCCCATTAACCACATCATATAATTATGATTTCAACTTAGGATCACATCCCTAAAAATATTCATGATTAATATCAGTTTTGGGCTTAATCATAAGAAGAATAAAATTTCTTATTTGAATTTACCAGCTCTTTACCTATCCAGAATTTACCAAAGCAATGTTTGTCTTCTTGCGGTGTGCTGTAACAATGAACTCTTTGTTATATTTGAATAAATGATACTTGTTATCATGGTGATAGAAGATCCCTTTCTTTTCATACAAGTAAGGACTCCCTAATACAATACCAGTTATGTCAAGTGGAACCACATCTAATTCAACTGTGTCAACAAAGCTTGCAGTGATTGCAAACCTCAATATACATTTCCTTGTAACCTGTAGATTTGCATCCTTACAAATACAACCCAATGGATATGGTTTTATATGTGGTATGGTCTCAAGGTTAAGTTTTTTGACGAAATATTCAGAGATTAAGTTTGCTTGTGACCCACTGTCAAACAGTTGGTCAATCTTGGTATGCTTGGATATGACCCTCACATGAAACAATTATATTCTTTATTCTTCATTTGGAGTGTTTATGTGACAGTTTGATGTACTGGTACTGGGTTTACTTTCAATTTCTTTTCCCTTCACGTTCTTCAATCCCATGGCTATAATTTTAGTCTCATCACCTAAATCAGACCCTAAGTCATGTTGAGTTGTAGCAACAATTTTATGTTTCCCTTTGTTATTGGGTTTCTTTGGCCTCAATTCTGGATGTAATTTCCAACAATGAGTTTCATCATGGCCTTGTTTTGAAAAATGTTTACAAGTCACTTTTTCTCCCTCTTTCTTAATAGATGCATTATTTTTGTTTTAACCTTTTGGGGTCTTTTCCTTAGATTTACTCTAGCTTCTAGATGTGTGGCATGAACACAAACTTCATATAGACTAGTGGGGTTAAACATGAGAATAGTATGTTTTAGGTGGCTATGTAAGCCTCCTATGTACTTTAGAAAATTTTCTTGGCTCTGCAAATCCACCCCTAATAAAAGAGCTCTTCTCCTAAATTCCTAGGTGTATTCTTGCACATTTTGTCCCTTTAACTGCCTAAATTTCTGCTGTTTCATGATGGTTTTTTGCATATGAGCTAATGGATAAAATTTTTGTTTAATAGCAGCAATAAAATCAGACCATGATAGAATAATCTTACCATGTTTCTTGATTTCCTCTTGTGTCTTAGCTTCCCACCAAACAAGTGTTGCATCTTCCATTCTCAAAGAAGCTAATTGAATTTTTGTATCATCATCTTAAAGGTTTTGTATTCTTAAATAGACCTCCAATTTTCGAATCCAATTATCTAGCTTTTCTGCATTTAATTCACCATTAAACATTGCAAATTCAAACTTAACATCAAGTTTTAATAAAGGAGATTTACCAATTCTCTTGGACTTGTGTGGCTGATGTACTGAAGAAGAGGTAGAAGATGATGATGATGAGGTTGAAGATGGTGGCCCTTCATTGCCTCCATTTCTTCCATTTCCCTTCTTTGACTTGTCTTCATCATGTTGACCTCCTGAAGATCCTTGTCCTTCCTTTTGGATTTTAGATCCTTCTCCTTATAGTCTCTCATTCCTTTCTTGATAAATAATTATAACCATCTCAGTCATGTCAAGGAATGTTTTCCTAAACACTCTTTCTTCTTTCTTAGGGTCAACTTATTCATGAATTTTTCCTTCCTCATGAGGCATGCTTAATGGAGCTTCTGCTTCTTTAGGAGGTGAACTAGGTGGTGGAGATTGTGGCAATCTTTCTCTCCTTTTCTTTGGCTCCTTTTGAGACTCTCCTGCTTCCACTAGTTTTCCTTCTCCCCTTTTAAGATTGAGCCTTGTAAGCATCTAAAACTTGCAAACAGTTAAACAATTCTTTGCACTAAACAACGCCAAAGAAAAACTCTAGCTCTGATACCATTTGATCAGAAAAAACTTATTAGTTTTGTTGTGCTAAGGGTCTTTCAGTTTTAAAAACATGAGAATAATTGGTTCAATAGTTTTCATAAGGATTAAGGAGTTTTTCCATGAGTTATAGATGAAATTTAGTGAATTATAAGCATAAAATAAGAATAAATAACACTGAACAGTAGTGTAAAACAAAGAAATAAGTCACCACATGAATTTTACATAGTAGGCATAATGAAGCGGTTCACCCCTCCTAGGCTACATCTATTGGTCCAACTCCCAATGGCTTGTCCATCTTTCATTATGCTAAAAAAAATTCTATTACATGTAGTTACAGTGCTCTAATGGTTGTTTTCTCTGCACCAATGGCTTCAGAATTATCCAATTAGACAAGAATGACTCTTCATTCACTCAGCATGGTCTAAAATTGAGCCTCCTACACTTTTTCCCAATATCTCCTAGGAAAACTCCGCTAAATGTGGAGCCAAATTTTGCGCGCCCCTACTTGCTCCACCTATTAAGTCGTGCATTAATATTATGATTAGGGTGATGGCCACATGCGTACTTCCAACCGTTAGTTAACTTGATGGTTAGCGGAACCTTCGCTCGTGACTGCTGTTAACAATAGATTGTAGTTTGGTTCCCCTCGGGTTAGAGCTCTGACCGTGGCGGTTGGATGGGCATTAATTGTGCCACGTGACATCTTCCAGGGAAACACATATGTGACAAACGTTAAATCAAACCCACGACCATAGTTTCTTAAGAAACAATGTGTAGTGTAGTTGGTAAACCATGTGTGTGCCCGAAGGGAGGTCAGGGGTCGAGCCCTGCGACCTCAATAAAATTTTACAAGGAATTTCAGGGCCACGTGGTAGCCTCGGGGCTTGCCTCGTGGTGCCTTCTCATTGGCTCCTCCAAACACAATTATCCAATAAAACAATGATACTTTTCAAGAACTAATTGGTCCGGTAGAAAGAATATTATTTTTGCTGACTGTATAGCCCAGTCAAACCTAGTCAAATTGTCACAAATTTACATGTTTTCCATTTCGATCAAAATGCAATATCTTCCTCATACGACATCGGTTTTTTGAACCATTCACGGCGCCGGAATCGGGAAGATGAGATATACACAACCACCCTGGTTTCAACCCAACCCTTTAACTTTGAATTTCGAGCAAAATTTATGACCTCATGATCAGAACATGACACTCCGTCACATATGTGTCTGGGTTTGAAAATCCATTTGTCTCATATTTAATTGAACCTCATTGATAGTCTTTACCTCATTTTTGGTGTTATCATTGAGTCAAATGTTGCCAATTCTAAGTGTCGCGTTGTCAATACGTTCAAGAGAAGTCCAAATTCAGTTCAAATTACCTTGCAATTTGTAGCCTTCAATTGCGTCGGCCATCCCTAACTTAGCCTTTGCAAACTGTTCTTCAAAACTTGACATAATTTTTGTGTCATAGGCCCATATACGACGGATCACTTCCTATCAAATTCAGCTCATTATCTAGGAAGTTGATCTATAAACCCTCTTCAGTACCTTGAGGCCTACATGCCTTCGTGGGAGGTTTCTCGCATTTGACGATAGGTTCTCATCATTGACCTTCAATCAGATGATTCTATGAGTGTTGCACTTCAGGACATCTTTTCACACTCTATAATTTTTACAAGAAGTACCTTGAGGACCATTGTCATTATTGGTGGTTTCTCTCACACTTGTTAACAATTCACAAGTGGTTTCTACCATGTTCAACTTCAAGACATTTATTCGCATGGTTAGATTCGTACTATGGATCGATAGATATGGAGACCAAGACCCTGAATCTCGTTTCATCCAGCCAGGTTGTGAGGAGCTATGTATTCATGATTATAAATATATAATCATATTTGATGGATGTGTCCATACTGTGTCTACTAATGACATGATTCTTAGTGCATTTTCGTACTAGTTCATCGAGTTATGTTTACTCTCAGTATGGGAATGAATACCTCAGTGATGATTATATTGTATTGTAATCCTTGATTGATTGTTGCAAGTCTCCAACCATGGTCTCTCATTCAATATTTGGCATGATAAAGCACTTTAGTCCTTAAAAATATTTTCTGACTTCACACTTTAGGTGGAAATTAGTTACACATCATTTTGTCACGATGACAACTGGCTGTTAAAATGGATATTTCACCATCCAATTCATGTGTTCTAAAGCACTCCCTTGCAAGTAAACAATTTCATCACCTTAAAGAAAGTAATAATTATGGGTTATAAGGCAAAAAACTACTTTTTAGTGACTTGCGCGCTTTCCTAGCCAGTTTCTGCGAATGCGCAATTCCTACCATTGGTACCCACGCAAAATTGTGCTTTGTCTTCCACTATAGACCACGCACATGAATCAACAAAAAGTAAAAATAAAAAGTTAATTCTAGAAGCCTTATTGGGCAAATATATCCCGATTGAAAGCTTCGACGTCATGCCTATTCGAGCCTAGTCCCTCCCATCATCGAGCTAATTCCCATTCTTCAAGGAAATCTAATCCCACCTTTAGTGGATCTCATCCTTTTGATATGGATCTGAAACTTCCTCCTCTTGGCCTATAAATAAACTACATGCTAGAGGGTTTGAGGAGTTTGCTGAAGGCAGGCTTATGCTTGTCAAATTAGGCTTGATAACTTATCATCCAAGGAAATTATTGTAGACTTATGGGAGGAGCTTCACCTAATCAAGGAAAAGGTTGTGAGACTCTTCTATATTTCTGAATTAATAAAATTGATCTCTTTTTCTCACAATATTGTTTTATGGATTTGATGAATTGTTTATGTTATTGTTATTTAATCCATTGAAATGATGCTAGTTACTAATCTCCTTGATCATTAGTTTGAGTTATTGAATCATCTATGTTGCATATGCCTTTGATCCATTTGATTTCTATGTGTGCAGGTATGTTTCAAGCAGTGAAGAGCTACATGGAAGAATAACAAGGATCTTCATCAAGCATGTCATAATAAGGTACAGTTTTCATTCCCTCTCCTTTTTATCTTTCTTATTCAAGCAAAGATATACTCGGGGAAATATTAGTTTGAATGCCTACTTGTTACTAGGTTTTGTTGGAAATCCAAAGAGATCACTCTTATCCACAAGAGGGATTAGTCCAATATAATAAGAGGTCACGAACAAAGCATTGGAGAACATTGAAACCAAGGTTGTTAGCAACAGAAAAAAAATATTGGGCAGACAAAATTGTATAATTCACTTGGTCCTACAACTCAACCTAAAATACCACCACTGGATTTACTCCATTCGAACTAGTCTATGGGAAGAAGGCCCCGTTTTTCGTTGAATTTGAATACGACACCTTAAGGATGGTAGCTCAGTTAGACTTGGACCTCACTACAACACCACAGAAGAGGCTTATCCAACTGAATGGTCTACATGAATTTAGGTTGCAAGATCTCCTACACACTAATGTAATCCAACTACAAATGAATATTTGGCATGACAAACACATTAAAGAGAAGAATTTTCAAGAAGCATATTGGACCCTTCTCTATGATTCCAGATTCAGGTATTTCAAGGGAAATTTAATGATAAGTTGTTTGGATCCATATCTAGTATAGAAATACCATGATAATGGGTTTCTCCATATCAGAACAATTTATGAAGAATTGATTCCCTTACTTGTCAATGGTTATAGGTTGAAGTTGTATAAAATACCTTTGTCCAAGGAAGAGTTTATTAGTTCAATCAGCAGAGAATTGAATGTGATTAGGAGGCTCACGGTCCTCAATCCACACAACTTCTAAATAATAATAAAAAAAATAATAAAGGGCCTAGGTGAAAACCTCCATGAGGCATTTAAGGCCAACTCTAGAGTTGAAAACCTCTTTGAGGCAGCCCAAGAGAAAAACAAATAAATAAAAAATAAAAAGATGAAAAGATACATAGGTGAAAAAATCCTTTGAGGCGTCTAGCGCAGGCATGCAAGTTGAAAACCTCTGTAGAGTCAGCTTGCACATCTCAAACACACACACACACACACACAAGGAAGGATTTATTACACCAATTTTGTTAACATCTCTCTTTTGTAGGAATCCAGACAATCAAAATAACAGTGGCTACAGAATAGGTTCTACATATTCACTTTTCCATTTTTTTCCAACCATCCATTGCATTTTCACCCGCTTCATTCACCTCCCTACCTCTCTCCATCATTTAGCCAACAATTGGACCATGTTTTGGCTCCTTTTTGAAGTGCTACAGGATTGTCCTGAGTTTCTACAGGAGAAACTTGAATTGCTACATGAGGTTGATCCAATTGGAAAAAGGAGTCAAATGGTCATTTTTTCTTTAGAAATTGTTGGGAGAGATCCACCAAAATCCCTCCATCACTCATCCACTCCACCTGGCCAAAAATTCATCTTCAAATTCCACTCTTCCATATATAAAGAAAAACATAAAAATATCTACCTTCAACTTTTCCACCACCTACACGACCTTCAGATGATTCTAATCCTGTCCCTATACCCCCTATGATTTTCCCTCAATCCTACATGTAATATAAGGTCTCATAGAATAATTAAGTCATTTCTACAGAAGGGAGACTGCTCCTGTAGCAGCTTGTACAGTTACAACATAATCTAGGAGAAAAAATTTCTCTACATCTTGGAGTAGAAGATCTAGCCACCCTGAGGCATCATGAATCCATTTCTAAAGCTAAGAAAGGACACACCATCCATAGAGATCAAATATCAAGTCATTCATCCACTCCAATAGTAGCAGGTTGAACGCTAGGAAGAAGCTTGCACACACAAAATTTTATCAGTCAAAGAATCATCATGTTATGAATACATGTATAGAAGCAAACAAAAGAAACCAACACCTTCAATGCATCATGATATGAATCCTAGCAGTAGCATGTAGGCATCTCCAACAATTCGACATCATAGGTAGCCTAGGTCTGACACCCCTCACCTCTTCCCTATGCACATATTATCAAAAAAAATGTGTTTAATGCCCGAGAAGGTATTTTTAAGGATTCGAGGTGGCCAGTGAACTTTTCCACCTTCGATTAGTAAACTAAAGTTCATTCAGTTACACATGCAACGTGGAAAAGTCAAACTAAGTAGGGCAGTGACTACAATGGGTGGTGTGGTGATTACAAAAATTAGGGTAATGATTACAAGGAGTGAGGGAAACGGTTTAAAAAGGAAACTTGTTCAGATGGCAAGTCATCATAGAGCTTCGAGCCTTTACCAAGAAAGGAATAAAATGTACAAGACTCAAATCCATTCTCATTATCACTCATTTCTAGAAATTTTTTGGAGAAGGATGAACTAGATGCTATCAGAGACTTCCTAGGGTGCCACCGAGTTGTTATAGATTGTGTTTGCAAGTGATACAAGAGGAGCTACAAGAAGTGCTACAGGAGGGTGTGGACAGGAAAGTTTGAACTCCTATAGGAGCAGATAAAGGAAGCTACATAAGAGAATTAAACGAAGAAAGAGAGCCAAAACCCTCATGCACATGAGATATCTATGTTGAAAGAAGTAAGTGGCCTTCTCCCTCTTTAATTTCCATACGTCTACATGGATAATTTTGCTTGAATTAAGTACTCTCTAGCAAAAAATTGTGTAGTATTTCCCTTTGTAGATTGTTGTATGTGAAGGCAAGACAGGGACAAACATAAGTTTTTTTTTTTTTTTTAAATAAAAGGATTAGCATCCTTCTCCCCCTCTAATAAAGAGAAAAAATTGACATTGTCTCTACACTCAAGATTTCTCTGAGGTTAAGTTTGAAAATATACCCAAGTAACCCTGAGAAAGAGAAGTAGGAGCAATGGAGGGAGGTTTTAACAGGAGATAACCTGCAAAAAAAAAAAAAAAAACCGTCAACATCCCCTTGTTCTGGACATTTTCCTGAGACATCAGTGGATGGGGTTATTTGAGAAATTAAAAGGGTATGATGATGATATAACTCAATATTTTTCCATGGTACTAAATTCTCATGGAGAATATAATGCCACTATTGTTGTTAGAGGACTTTCCATCTCTTTAAATGTTGAACTCATAAGCAATGTGACTACCTTACCCTTAGGGGTTTGATGGAGCAAGGAGGATAAACCAGTAAATGTTACAACCAAGAAGAAATTCTTCATTCATAGATAAAATCTTGTAGAAGATAAAAATGGGGTGATAAGAGAGAGCCTACCTTGCCCTTGGGATGAAGTGGCCTATGACATCCACAAATACATATATTGTGAGGGGAGGTTGAGCATTGTGTATGCCTATAATTTTAGGCTGCTCCATGAGATAAGGTTCAAAGAATAATTACCCACTTCATAGAGACTCATTGTTCCACATTTCCTCTTGCAGTCTAACATTTAAATGAGTCAAAAAGTGAGGGAATGGAAACACAAACACATTTCCCACCATGGCCTCATTAAATTTATTGTTATGGATTCCTTAAGACACCTAAGGAACCTTGTTCTGTGGACTGATTTTATATATATGGATATGGAAATATTCATTGAAACACAAGCCATTAACTCCACACAGCAAGAGGGAACACCAACCTCTAGTATTGAGGGTAGATAAGAGAAGGAGCAAGCATAAACCAAATAAGAAGAGGAGGTGGTAGAAATTGAGGAAGAAGAGGAAAAAACAGAGGAAGGAAAGGAAGGAGAGAAGAAATAAGAAGAAGAGGAGAACCTTGAGGTTCCCTCTAGACCTCAAAAGGAAAGTAAGGAAGGTAAGCAAATAAGCCTTTCACCAGGAAACATAGAGAAATAAGTGGCTTCCACATTGGCCACACTTGCACGCCTGTTAAGCCCAAAATAAAGTATCCCCGGCAAGACCCTTTATACTAAAAAACAATAAAGAGCACTAGGATAAGGCACGAGAAGCCTCATACTCCTGCAAAATTCCCCATCACCATTGAAGAGTCAGAAAGTAGAAGAGAGGAAGTGGGACCTAGTGAAGGACAAATAGAGTAGGTTACCTCCCCCAAAGATAAGGGTAAACAACCTTTGCCACCCATAGGGATGCCAATCACTAGAGAAGTCACCTCTAAAAGGCTCAATATACAAGCTTCTCCGTCACAAGAGAAAACAAATGAACTAAAAGAGAAAATAGAGGAGCTACAAGAGAAACATGGTCTGCTACAGTAAAAACATGGGTTGCTACAGGAGTAGCAAGAGATGCTAAATGAAGAGACAACCATACCAAAATAAGAGGAAAGATGTCTCCAATAACTCCAGGAGCTTGATCCCCAACCCCATCTAGAATCCTAATACAATTTTTTTTAAGGAGGTAGGATTATACCTAATAAAATTGTTATCCCACTCTCCTTTGAGTTGGAAAAGGAAAGAGGCAAAACACATAGATGGATGCAAATTGAAAAATCCAAAAATGTAGAAGATGTGGGCATCATAGAGGATAAATTAAATGAAATGGGAAGTAATTGAATGACTTGAGACTAAGGGATTCATTCATGAGGGAGCAACTACAGACAGAAAACACAAGGCTAAGAGAGTATCTACAAGAAAAAGAGACACAACTTGCCACTATGGAATCCATAAACTGCATACAACCATCCAAATAATGTGCCATTTTCCTCAGGGAGCAATGGTTGCAATTTAAAATTAATAGATTGGCACAATATGGCTCACTACCTTTCCAAGGCTATAGTAAATCCACAAAATTTTTCAAAAGGGAAAGTATTGAGGATAGAGCCAAACTGGATGACTTTTACATGCACAATCTGATCCTCACATAAATGAATTTCTAGGACCCCAATTCAATATTGGGAGACATGCAACTGATGGAATTAGCCTCTTGGTTGTCCCATGGGGAAACAAGGGCTGAAGAAGTGAAAAGGGTGATGGCAAAGGAAGAAAAGGAGCCCTTATGCATCAAAGCAGAATAAGTGAGCCCCAAGGTTGTCATCAACAACCATAATCTCATCGATTCTAGTCCTAAATTAGAACCTAGGTACATAGAATCTCAAGAGAAATCCATCATACATTTTTAGGACACTTCTAGGATGGTGGGGAAAAAAAATTGTAGGCTTTCCAAAGAAGATGGCATGCCCTGCCTCACAGTTTACAAATCAGATAATATCACTCTCTAAAAATATTAAGGAATGCCTTGGAGAGAACCCCACTCTACAAAATAATCATGCAAATACTGAAGATCGAGTGAATAGGACTCAAAATAATTCCTTCCTTACTATTGGGCCTACAAGAAGGAAGAAACTAGGTAGAAGAACAAAATGAATGGACATACATAGAGGCAAATGCAAGTTTCTATCCACAGGAACGCACACCATCTGAGGTTCTTTGGGATGTTAGAGAGGCCACCAGGGCCATGAATGAGCTTCATATCAATGATTGAGTTGCTCAGAGGGTGAGAAACACCTTCAACACGAGGTTGATGATGGGCCCCATCAATATGTATATTTTGAATTTTAATGTGCTATCGTCCAGCCCTTAAAACTCTCATTTTCTCACATTAATTCACATTTTAAGCCATAATTTTCTTAGTAAGAAGAATAAAGGGTTTTTTCATATTGTATGGCCTATTGTGATTAATATTCATGAAAATAATCATTTTTGGAAGTTTTTACTATGCAGGGGCTTGATGGAGACAACCAAAGAGAATATAGGAGGCTTGGGCACCTCATTAAATCTCCAACTCAGCTTGAGATCACAAAATCTTCACCAATAGCATGAATCTACCAATAGTCGAGGGACTACAATTACATGTGAAGATCAAAGAGAACCAGATCAACAAATATCAATATTTTGGAGGGAATCACTCCTCTTTTCAAGGGAGCTGCCCTCAACTACTTTTTGTATAAATAAACCAGCAAAGAGGCCCATTAGGATTCAAATTTGTGTTGTAGCTAGGAGTAGATACTAAGATCCTAGTGCTTGATATTGGTATTCTCATTTTTCATATGATGTATGTGACTCTTATTCTCTATTAATGGAAAGTTCACTATTGGTCTGCATCTGAGTTAGTTTTGGAGGGTTGGAACCCTTGGGTCTAGGCCCAACCCAGAGGCTTTAGTCCCTCTCTTGTATTTATCCCTTGTTCCTACTCAATTCATTGCAATGGATTTCTTGTTTCGATAGGTGTTATATTACAAAATTTGTGGTTGCAGGATTTCCTATCACCTCTCTTGTGGGAAGAGTGATTGGAAGATCTACAATAACAACCCAAAAATTATTTTCTTATGATTTCTTGGAAATTGTTAAGTATTATACTGTAATCCTTTTGCATGTTTATTTTATGAAACTTAGAAGTTATAAGTATTGGTTTTGAAATTGTAATTGTAGGGTAGAGTATATTTCAATAAAATTCAACTCATATTTTCCATGTTAATTTACCTTGATGTAATGGTGATCATTTGATGTATGTGTTTGACCAGTTTACAAGGATTGTAATGATTCGTAGGGGTGGTAATACTTGTTTACATCCACCTAGGATACTCCATATCCCTTCTATTCATCTCACATTGCTTCCAAACTCTTCCACTAAGGCCACTCTACTAAGATAGATGGAGGACACCATGGGCATAATCTTTGATGCAAGATAGACCTATGAGGGGTACTAGGCTTGACCAAGGGGTGCCTACACCCTTCAATTGACTTATTCTAACTTCATCCACCTTATTCTACCTTAAAGACCCCATTCTTGTCCTCAAAAATCTCTCGGATTCCCCTCCTATAGCAAAACAGGGCCTTTTGTAACAATACAAAGCCTCTTGTAGCACTTTCTGTAGCAAACCTATAGAATTTTTTTCTTCAACTAGATTTTCTCCAGATTTTGACCTTGGCATATTGAAGTTGAATAATGACCACTAATATTTTATTTCATGATTACGAGAGATTCTAATACTACTCCAACCCCGTCCTTTCCTCGTTGTAAACATAGAACAACAAACAGAATTAGAATTAGCATTTTTTTCAATTGTGTTGAAGGTTGAATTTCTCATTTTCAAGCAAGTTGAAAATAGATAAATGAATCATGCAAGTAGTATTTTTATTTTATTAAATATTCAAATAGAATATCATGGTTTACTTCCGTAAATTAGACTATCTTTTTCCTTCATGCAATTTCAATCCAGCATTTACATTGAATGAATGGAATTTTCACTTCTATAGTTAGAATCATGTTCATCTCCTTGCAATTATAACATGATTTTCTCTTTGTAGTTAGCTAAAGGAGTGGTATCTAAACATCTTGATTTTATCTCATTACTAAGGGTGAAATGAGTAGATCCTAACCTACTGTGCATATAAAATTATCACCTCTAAGTTTTTACAAACCCTAGGTTGATAATTTAAGTTGAGAAACCCTTGGGAGTTACAATACCAGGCCTCATCAAGTGTGGAACATGATGATGACCTTGCTCTCTTGATCGCTAAGATATATAATGGTAGCTACCTTTTTTGTATGATAGTGGTGATACATAGTATATGATGACAATGATGTTTATATTCAACAGATAACAGTGACCTTGTTTATGTTACATTATGTAAGTGATCTTTCTTATGATACATGATGACAATAGAATGATGAATGGCCATAACTGTTATCTTAATATGACAATATATATGACATGACAGTGAACTTGATGATACCATACTTTTGATGACATTGATAACATGATATATGACAGATGTCAAAGTGTCTCTATGGCATATGCGATATTGTATATGACAGTGATATGATAACAACGCTCTTAGACTTGTTTTGTTCAATTCACCAATGCAATTATGAACTGACTTGGGTTGGACCTAGGAGATTTTCCTTATTTCATTCTTATTGTACTTTGTATCTTAGTTTAACATTTGGTGCATATCTAATAGAAGAATAATTTTGTTTTGTTTTCCCCTTGTGGGGTTTTTCCCTAGTCTTTGACCTAAATCTTGGTGTCTCTATTGCACATGTTTTTATTCTAATGTTCCTTTATTGTTTCACTGTTATGTGATGTTATTGTTCTCTCTACATAATTTATAATGATGAAATAATGTTATTAGGTGGATTTTATATAAGTTTTAAAATGCAATTATGTACAACAAAGAATAATAAAACCCTAAAAATTAACACAAAGAAAGTTAATACACTAATTGAATTTACTGAAGGCTTATCCTTGACTCATGAAGAAAGTGAGGACTTGGAATTTAGGTTATCTCAATTACAGAATAAATTTAATGAAATGGATGGTAGTATGTTGAAAAAGGTGGATTTCTTAGGTTCTCAATAAAAACTTAAAAGAGAAATGAAAAAGAATATGAATTAAAATAAGGAAGAAACTGAAAAATCCTTCAAGGAATATGTTATCACTCCACCAGTTCCCAAGGTTGAAGAAGGAATCCCAACAGAGGTAACCACAAACCAAGCTTTTGACTTGATAGCTAGCCCTATCAAGCCAGAGAGGGCTCTCTCCAATAGGGTCACAGTCAGGAGGGCTAGAGCAATAGGGTTTTTAGGCTAGATATGGAGTGCAGGGGGTTGTTTTGAATTTTTTTGGTTGGAAAAATCACTTGATGAAAGAATTAGGTCAAGGAAATCTAGGTCAAGTCAAATGAGTTAGGGTTGTAGGGATCAATGGGGAAAGGTAGGTACAATGATTATCACTTGAAGATAATGGTTATGGAATGGTTTTGAAACCATAAGAAGGCTGAGAAAAGCATAAGAGATGTATTTTTCTGAGATAGAAGAAGATGAACACAATATGATCAGTTACCTAAAATAGAGCATGTGAAATCATGTATTCAGAATTTCAAACTTGTAAAATATCATAACATAGACATGAAAGTGAACATTAAAAATACATTCAAGCATATGATATTGAAGAAGAATCAATGATAGATATTCAATACCACAAGTATCCCATAAATGTAGCTGCAACTCCTCTTTATTAGCTTGGCCAACTGAGTACAAAAGTTTCCTTGATCAACTAGCAAACATCAAACTGATTCTAACCATTTTCTGCAATTTATAGAAAAATTTACAAAATCTGAGGCGAATCTCAGATCCATAATTGTTTCAAAGATAATTCCTAACCTCTAGGAACATAAAACTGTTTATTTGCTTAAAAAAAATTGAACTACTTGCCTAAGTCTTCGAATTTACAATCTGAAAGGAATTCGAGATATCTCCATGTGGACTTGCACCTTGAAATTTGGAAAAATATTAATAAATTCATTGAATATGCTGACTGTTGGAACTGAATCAACCCTTTTTTCTGTGTTGCACTGCCTGTTTGTTGACTGTATCACTGTTGTTTTCATGTTGGTTGCCTTTATACTCAATTCCTTCCCGAATTTCTATTGCAAACTAACTTTTCATTGATTTTAAATATGAAAACAGGCAGAATTATTTTAACTGAAAACCCCTTTTCTATTTTTTATGGCGCAGATTCATTATATTTGGAAGTCACCCGAATACTAAAACTTTTGGACAGATTTTGGCACGGGTAGTTGGAGTATTAGTGGGAGTAATAGCGAAGTGAATTAATAGCCAAACCTTTTGGATAGACATGGAAGAAACATGGAGTGGAAATGGTGGAGGATAGCAGAGGGACTGGCGGTAAAAGAAAGTGACGTGGTAGGCAGAGGTGGGACCAATCGCAAATCGCAATCAGGCATATTTTTTAATATGAGAAACATGTGGTAAGATTTGCGATATCGCCAATCGCAAATTCAAAGGCTATCACAAATTGAGTTCAAAGCTTATTTATTGTAAATCACAGATCGGAGTTGGGAGTTCTTATCGCAATATCGTGGATTGGGCTTTTTGAAATATTGCATATCGGAGTTGGGAGTTCTTATCACAATATCGGATCGGGGTTATCGGCGATCGCAAATTGCATTTGGAGACGGGCAGCGATGAATGTTTAGCAATACAACAATGAGATATTTGATGAGCGATGGGAGTGACGTGGTGGTAGGCAGGTAAGGGTCCCACGTAATATCGCATCGGCATTTCGAAAGCGGTAGCACATGAATGTGGTGAAGATTTTTGTGATGGATGATATGAAAAAAGGCACAAGGGGTCCACAAAGTTTTAAGCGGTGATATGGTAAGTTATATATATGAAATTTTTAAATGCCGAAATTTTTGAAAGAAAAGGTTGTGATAAGTATTATAAAATGATTTCAGTGCAAAAGGATTTTATAATAAGGTTTGAACGCCAAAATATTATAACTTGGTTTAATGTTTGATATATAACATATGATATGGCTTGTTCGGGGGTGGGCGGAGCTTAATATAAAGTCCCAAAATTTTATATTAAATGGTTTTTTGAGGGTTAAAAGGAATTTAAATGGGTTTGAATGCTAAACTATGGTTTTTTTTTTTTTAATATAGTTTAGGCTATATAGTTAATGAATTTTGGGTTAGGGGTAACAACTTGGATAAGTTAACTAATGAAATGAAATGTTTGGGTATTGGGGGGAAGGGTGAAAATAGTAAAAAACGAAGCAAGGTCAGTGTGAATGACAGAGATGAGGTGAAAGCAAAGTAAAATAAGGCGAGATGGGTGGGATGCAAATATCAGTGCTAACATCGGCTACAGCTGGGGATGATAGCTCCTTAGAGATGCCAAGAACCACAGATCTATGAAGTTGTAGATCATTGCCTTATCCATTGGGCAATGGAGTCCAATTTGTAAAAATAAATTGGAAACACACAGAAAACTTCGACCCACACTTAACAGATCATCAAAGCCTTAGGGACTTCGCCTCAGGCTTCGAAAATTGATGAATTATGTCAACACTTGCTGAAAATAAAATAAAATCAAAGTGAAATGATACCAACCTACTCTAATCTGATGCATAATTGGTGATTAGGTGAAATGATCCTTCCAGTGTAACCAATCCAGGAGATGGCTACTTACTGAAGTTCTGCTCTCATTTCCTCGAGCAGGCATAATGATGTACATATAGGAAACTCATGATAGAAACTGAAACCAAGGCTTATGCTGACAAATGAGACAAAATTCGTCTTCTGCAATGATTGCAAAATACTGCCAAAGGCATCTTGAAAATCCTGAAGCATTACCTTATCTTCAGATCCAACAACAAAAATACAATTACTCCCTTCATTCTGATCTGACAGAACACTTGGTTGTTTATCGATAGGAAAGCATAGGGAATTATGACTTTCTGTTATCCGAGTGTTCGCTGAAAATTCCTTAAGAATGAGAATTCTAACTCAATCTGGAATTTTGTCTCTCTCTGGTTCATAATCTAAGTCATCCTTAAATAAGAAACATTCTTCAAGATAATCAAACATGACAGCCCTATCATCTTCATGAAATAAAACAGTATCTGTTAGCTTATCTCCTTGCAAGGAATCATCATCATAAATTGGTTTACTCACAACAATTTCCTCTATATTTTCATCAAGATCCTCATCGAAATTATCTTTAGATTTATCGTACTTAGGAAAATCAGGTTCAAGAGAAACTTCATCAAATATGAACATTGGAAAAGGAGATTGTCTTTCTTCATGATGATCTATAAATCTAGTTTCAGGATTGTCCTCATTTAAACTTAGATTTTCATTTTCCAAAATGGAATAATTTTTACCAACACTTTATTGACTATGTGAACATTGCAAACCTGCTTGAGCTTGGACTGTAATATGACTTTTCAAGAGTTGATCTATCTCATCTTCAGACAGCGGAGAAAGTATTGTTTGTTTTCTTTTGATAGCACAGTAATTGTCTTCTTTCTCTCCTAAAGATTCACAAGAATTTTGAATATCTTCATTAACCTTTGGCTTATCAACTTGTTGTACTGCTGCAAGAATTTTCTCCTGTGGGAAGACTTTATGAACATCAATACAATATATATCACCTTTTTCTTCCAAGAGAGAAAACACTTTCTCTTTTTGGTGATGAAAAGGATTGTCATGCAAAGCCTCTAAGATCTCTTCATCCATGAACTCGTTATCATTATAAGGATCCTCTAGGTTTTGAATGAAAATCTCAAATTGATCATAACAATTATTAACCAACGATAAAGAAGGGTATAACTCCTTGTACTCTGCATAAAATATTGAATGGAAAACTCTAAGAGAAAAAATATTGGCAGGTGTAAAAACCTTCATACCAATATCGTGCTTTTCCTTCAAAAGAAGCCATGAACATCTTGAAGAGACAATCTTCATGAAATTCAACCTTCAACTTGCATGTATGCATGTGAAATTTAACAAGATGTAATGCATCATCATTCCTATCATCATCTTTAAACATAGGGAAATTCCTTTGCCAATCTACCTTAGGCATTTTGTTTGGGAAACCTGGAATGTGATCCCGGCTCATGGGAGCATATATTCTTGCAAAAGTTTCCATCTTGAAAATTCATGAAGCTATTGATCTTCATGCAGTGGATTCGCCATGAAGTGTTGATTTTCTAGATCTTTCAGTCAATGGAGTCGACGGGTGAATGATTCAGCCTTCATATGTGTCCAACTGTTGTTCACCATCAACAATTAGATCTAAATCTTTGTTGTTCTTTCCCAAGGAAGATCTAATATTTCATTCCCCAGTAATGACGCCAGGATGTTATCACTCTTCCAGATTCACAAGGCTGAAGAAGGAATCCCAACAGAGGTAACCACAAACCAATCTTTTGACTTGATAGTTAGCCCTATCAAGCCAAAGAGGGCTCTCTTGAAAAGGGTCACAGCCAAGAGGGCTGGAGCAATTAGGTTTTTTAGGCTAGATATGGAGAGCAGGATGTTGTTTTGAATTTTTTTGGTTGGGAAAATCACTGGATGAAAGAATTAGGTCAAGGAAATCTAGGTTTGGGCAAATGAGTTAGGGTTGCAGGGATCAATGGGCCAAGGTAGGTACAATGCTTATCACTTGAAGAGAATGGTTATGGAATGGTTTTGAAACTGTAAGAAGGCTAAGAAAAGCACAAGAGATGTATTTTTCTCAAACAGAAGAAGAATAACACAATATGATCATTTACCCAAAACAGAGCATGTGCAAGCATGTATTCTGAATTTCAAACTTGTAGAAGATCATAACATAGACATGAAAGTGAACATGAACAATACATTCAAACATATGTTACTAAAGAAGAAAAAATGATAGACATTCAATACCACAAGTATCTCGTAAATGTAGCTGCAACTCCTCTTTATTAGCTTGGCCAACTGAGTACAAACGTTTCCTTGATCAACTAGCAAACATCAAACTGATTCCAACCATTCCAACGGATTTCTACAATTTATAAACAAATTTACAAAATCTGAGGCAAATCTCAGATCCAAAATTATTTCAAAGCTAATTCCTAACCTCTAGGAACATAAAACTTTTTATTTGCTTCAAATAAATTGAACTGCTTGCCCAAGCCTTCGAATTTACAATCTGAAAGAAATTGGAGATATCTCCCTGTGGACCTGCACCTTGAAATTTGGAAAATTATTAATAAATTCATTGAATATGCTTACTGTTGGAACTGAATTGACCCTTTTTCCTGCGTTTCGCTGCTTATTTGCTGATTGTATCACTATTGTTGTCGTGTTGGCTACCTTTATGCTCACTGCCTTTCTGAATTTCTATTGCAGACTACCTTTTCATTCATTTTCAATATGAAAATAGGCAAAATTATTTTAACAGAAAACCCCTTTTCTCTTTTTTATGGCGCAGATTCATTATATTTGGCAGTCACATGAATACTAAAACTTTTGGATAGATTTTGGCACGGGTTGTTGGAGTATTAGTGGGAGTAATAGTGGAGTGAATTAATAGCCAAAACGTTTGGATAGACATGGAAGCAACGTGGAGTAGAAATGGCAGAGGATAGCAGAGGGACTGGTGGTAAAAGCAAGTGACATGGCAGGCAGAGGTGGGGGCAATCGCAATCGGGCATATTTTTTAATATGAGAAACATGGGGTAAGAATTGTTATTTGCGATTTGCGATATTGCAAAGTGAAAGGCTATCACAAATCGGGGTCAAAGCTTATTTATCAAAAATCGTAGATCAAAGTTGGAAGTTCTTATTGCAATATCAGGGATCGAGCTTATTGGAATATCACATATCGGAGTTGGGAGTTCTTATGCCAATATCAGGGATCGGGGTTATTGGTGATCGCAAATCACATTTGGAGACGAGCAATGATGAATATTTAGCAATACAACAGTGAGATATGCGATTAGCGATGGGAGTGATATGGCGATAGGTAGGTAAGGGTCCCACGTAATATCGCATCGACGTTTTGGAAGTGGTAGCACATGAATGTGGTGAATATTTTTGCGATGGTCGATATGCATAAAGGCACAAGGGGTCCACAAAGTTTTAAGCGGCGATATGGTAAGTTATATATATGAAAATTTTAAATGCTGAAATTTTTGAAAGCAAAGGCTGCGGTAAGTATTATAAAATGATTTCAACGCAAAAGGGTTTTATAATAAGGTTTGAATGCTGAAAGATTATAACGTGGTTTAATGTTTGATATATAACATATGATATGGCTTGTTCGGGGGTGGGCAAAGCTTAATATAAAGTCCCAAAACTTTATATTAAATGGTTTTTAGAGGGTTAAAAGTAATTTTAATGGGTTTGAGTGCTACACTATGGTTTTTTTTTTAAATATAGTTTAGGCTATATAGTAAATGAATTTTAGGTTTGGGGTAACAACCTGGATAAGTTAACTAATGAAATGAAATGTTTGGATATTGGGGAAAAAGGTGAAAATAGTAAAAAAGGTTGCGAGATCAATGATAATGACGGAGATGAGGTGAAAGCAGAGTAAAATAAGGAGGGATGGGTGGGATGAAAATATCAATGCTAACAGAATAAATAAAAGAATTACAAACATTTTATTAAAATATCCCCCTAAAAGGGATGTAGAGATACAAGGAATCATGACCATAAGGAGAACCATGGTGTTGAGAATAAATCTCATAAGGGGAGTGTTGGAGTGTGTTTGGTGCACGTATGTATGAAATCACACCAACTTAAGGGGTGTGGTCTACCCACTTAAGTTATTAGTAACAGGTAGAAAAAGAAGTGGATTCAAGCAAGTTAGTGGAACAAGCTAGAATCATAAGCATACTAGATAAAGAAATATCATGCATATATAAACTAAAAACTAAAACAAATAAACACGAGCCTTGAAAATAGTCAAACGACAACAATAATACGAACGATGGCTCTAGGCCCCTCTTATTGAGTGTTTGTAGTAATAAGAGTGAAACTTTACCCTCTTGCCAAAGGGCCCCTAGAACATGGGTTCTAAGTCTCGATGCAAGGATGTTTTTATCCCAAGCTTGCCTTGGTGCAGTCTCCCTCTCTCTCTACTGTGTTGGACTGAACTTGTTGGATGGCCAACAATTGAGTCCCCTCTATCTTCAGTTCCAGATCACACACTGCTGGTATTGCTTGGGAAATTCTGGGTAGCCTAACCATGTGTTCACCAATTCTTCATCCAATGGTGGCCTTATATAGGAGATTTCAAATCCTCCCCTACCTCTCCTGGTACATTGTGGATGGTGACCCAAGAGAGGGGTATGATTCCTTTGTGTGCTCCAAATATTCCATTGTGTGCTCACTTGGTGTCTAAAGAGGCATTGGTGGCTATCCTTAGGCAGCTTCAAGTGAGGAATCACTTTTCCTTTGCTTTGTGTGGTCCCGGAAAGCAACATTTTTCCATTCCCAGGATTGCACGCATTTCCGGCCATAAGGCGCGCAAAGGCGCTCTTCACGAAGGATTATGCATGCAAAGAGCATTTAGGACTTGTTCAAATTTGATTTTCCTCGGACCTTAGATATTTTTAAATACTTTCCAGATTTTGTAATATCTTCTAGCCCTATAAACCCTTCTGCCTGACATTAAATAATGTTGTTTTCTACTAAATGATTTTCCAGTGTTAATAGTTGCCCCCTAATGTGTGAGGTCTAGGAAGAACTGTATAGCTGAAATACATTATAGTTTGTTTTTTGTATATCGTGCGTAGAGAGAGAGAGAAAGAGACTTGTGTGAAGCTTGGAATTGAAAACACCTTGCACCTATTCCAAGAATGACCATGTCCTAAGGGACCCCTGTAAGAAAATATAATACAATACATATACAAATTTTCTATGAGGCAGGCATGTCCCATGCTCGTGATGTTGTGGCTAGTTAAACAAATATTTTTTGATAGATATATGTTCTGTCGGTATCACTGATGTGGTAGTGATCTAGTGGTTGCTGACGACGACTATTGACGCCCTCAGGGGCGTTTTTTCTTTGACAATAGGTGGAATATGGCACCCATATTCATAAACTTGGTATGGCATATAGCTGCACATTGTACGCATAGGTGCTGGCTAGGACCTTCCCGTGTAAGCATTCCTGAAAGAGACACTTATGGAGGCACGGGTCTTCGACGAAGTTGATCAAAGTGAAATGGTTGTAAGGTACAATACCATTTTGACATGAAAGCTTTTGTTGTAGTCGAATTTCTGGAGGATCGATAACATCTAAGGGAAATGATGTCTGCCATAGTGCCACCCGAGGATACCCCTTTTATGGAGAAGGGTAATCCAAGGTATCGCTTTCTTTTTAGAGAATAGGTGTCGAATTTGACAAAAAGGAAGCCTCAACCTGCAAAGGGGTCACCGACAAGAGGGATCAGGGACCTAGATGTGATGGGTTTAACATAGGCATCCTGGCGAGGGGTGACTGAACACTGATGATGGGGATTCAGTTGCCCAAGGTCGGAGTATACTAAGCGGCTTGGCAGTAGTCATAGTTATTTCTGATGGGAAAATTCCTAGAGTCGGTAGGACTTCCAGGGGGGTATAAACTGGCTATGACTGACATGGTGGCGTGTGCATGGGGGTTTAATACTCCGACCAAGGGTGTTGAGGGATTTCTGCCATGGGAGAAAAATATGGATGGAGGGTGAAGGAAGTAGTGCATCGTTAGGGGTCTTTACACTTACCAAAAGAATAAAATAATGGGGTATGGTTTGTACAAAACATAGAGACGGGTACCCTAAAACATGAAAGTGTTTGCTCACTGATGTTGTGAGGAAGGTGTTTTGTTGAGGGTGGGGGTCCCATTGGTTGGTATCATGTGCGTGGTTGATGAAGCGGATGAGAAAGTATCGTAGATGGGATTATGTTGGTGGAGGTATGGTGGGCTAAATGCGAGGCGCGGTAGTGCGCTTTTGATCTACTTGTACAACCTGGTTGTACGGGAAGGGGTTTTAGCTTGTATGGTAAACTTCTCCTTATGCATGGTGAATGGATGGGTATGAGGTGCTTCCTGAACTAAAGTGGTATGGCCATGGCGTCACTTGTGTTGTGATATATGGTCTACTGTGGGTGACGAGCACCATGGAGGGGAGGCTCTATCGACCAACGACGATGTTTATCATGTGAAGGGTGAGGGGATGATAAACACGGTCGAGTGTGAGGACCTTGTGGTTGATTTCTGATGGAGAAATGATGTCAAGATATGCAGAGTTGATTGGGGCTCTATCATGTTGGGTGTGGAATAATACCTACTCTGGAACTTTCAGTAGATGGCGTTGTGGAAGTTTTGCGAGCTTTTCCTGGAAAAACAACTACCTCAAGTGAAAGCATCTTCTTTATCAAATATTATTGAAAATCATGAGCTTTAAAAAAGAAGATGAGAGAGGGCATACCTATCGGCGCTGAAAAAAAAAAAATTAGGAGTGCGATTGTGTGGAATCGCCTTTGTTTATCATGGAGTATTGGTCGTGATGCAACTTACGGTTCAGAGAACGGACCTTCTAATCTCTCGTTATGGTCCTCCCAAGTTTTTGAAAAGGGCGATATATAGGTGAATATGGCCCTGGTTCAATTCATTTGTACTTGCTGATTTTTTGAGCGGTCGGAGGCTTATGTGTAGCAGTTCTTGCCGTCACGGTCAGCCTAAGCACCAGGGATTAGCGAGATCATGCCCAGGTAAGCTCCATGGCGTCCTGCACTTTAATTTTTTCAGTTTGATGGTGTCAGGGTCCATACAGACTGGGTTTGTATGAATTTTGAGTGATTTTTGCCCTAGATTGCGTGGGTGATCAAGGCAAAGGCCCGCTCTCCTTGTGCACATTTTCGTGGGATAAGCGTGCTAAAGCACTTTGTTCCCCTTTTTTGGCGTGCCTTAAGTGCACCTGTGAAAAATACAGATGTGTGCCTGTCTGAGGGACAGGTGCGCAAAGCCGAGATGAAAAATATTTTGGTTTTTTGCCTATTTTTGTGTTTTTCTCTAATGATGTGTACCTGGTTTGATGATAGGTTATTGTGGAGGGAGCAGGATTGACTCGAGCTCCAAACTGCATTGGCTGCTGATGCTAGGCCGCACCGTCAGCTGCCACAATGGGGGCTCCTGAAGTTCACGGAGAATGATCTTCTTCGATCGCAGGACCGATTGCTACGGTATTTGATCCGACATTGGCGTGGGAGGCGCAACATGTTTGTGTTGCGGGGGAAGAACCTAGTCATCCGTCCTGATATGGATGTGTATTTTATGACTGGGTTACTGCCTCATGGTGAGGCGCTGAGATATCCGTTCCCTTCTGGGATGGTGGATCTGGATCGGTTTCAAAGGCGCAACTCTGGTGGGGCGCCTCTTACTGAGGGGTGCATCACCATTGCGTTTGTGACAGATTGGGCAGAGCGATGTGCTCTGGCGATTATTGTATGACTAGAAGGGTCATCGGCTCCGAATTAGGCATCAGGCCCGCAGGTTGGAGTACTGCGTCGGTTGAGGTCCGAGCATTTTTACGACTTTCTCATTTCTGCTATGACGGGATGGTGACACAACTCACCAAGGTATATAATGGATCTAAGTTGTTTTTGTATGCCAGTAACTTGTGCAGCATTATGTACGAGAGGGCAGTGTTGTTGAGGCCAGTAGTGGCGGTGCCTCCTAGGGGGCCACGGGAGCCTCGTATGAGGAGGTGGGCTCCGGTGATGCTGCGAGGCAGTGGTGGCATGGTGGGGCATTATTGGAACACCACGATAGAGGCCTGGTTCGAGGCCAACCCGTAGATGTTCTTACCATTCCCATATGTGGGGACGGACTTCCGGGGAGATACAGACATGGGTCTCCCTTTTGGTTATGCTTGGGGGCCTACAGGTGTGTTGTGTATGTTTTATGCATTTATTTGAGTATATATGTACTTATGTGTTTTGCTAGCGACACTGACATAATTTTGGTTACTCTTGCAGATCTTGGTGAGGTGGGTCGCCCTGTGGCTCAGTTGGTTGGCCACAATCATCTATGGCAACCTAAGGGTGGTCAGGGAGGAGGTGTTGCTAGGGGACCTGGTGATGGTGCTGGACCTTCAGGAGAGGGCAGCAGCTCGGCCACTATGGAGGCTATAACTGAGCGGGCTCGTGTTGATGCAGCAGTAGTATGTGCGGATACGGCAGAGGTTAATATTGAGGGGCTGATTGCTCGAGTGTCAACTCTTGAGGATGCTTGGGGTCGAGTGGACCGCTTGACCGAGGGGGTGCCTGCTCGATGATTTATGGATGATTTTGAGGAGGTCTGGTTGGAGACCGTGATGGCCCATGAGAGGGAGTATCGGCCCGTTCTACCTTGGGTGGCGATCTCGGTTGTGACGGCAACTCCAGTGGTGGCACTGGGAGCGGTTGTGGGTTCAGTTTCCCCTCCTGAGGGGGCACCACCCTAGAGTATACTTGTACATAGGGAAAGCACCCATTATGAGGATGCTTCCCTCATCATTGACGACTTTTGTATTTTTGGGCTGGCAGTTGGGCCAGCGACACTATTTTTTGTACTCAGACATATACATTGTGACATATATATATGAGAGATATTTTTTGCAGCTCTACGCGTTGTGTGACCTGTTTCGGTTTATGTATGATGTTATGCTGATGGATATCTATATTTTTTATTTTTTATGTATGATGGTTTATTTGAGATGCATTCCAGTTTAGGTTATTGTTAGCTATGCAATCAACTGTTTGGTTTTGACTCCTTGTTACATGTGTGAATGTGATATAGTCAAATTCTCTGCTTAATCTTTTTGCATGAAAATATTTTCTAAACAGATGTGTATCTCTTGCCTCAAATGTTTGGTTTAGATATGACACTACAAACTGGGAATTGAGGTAGATATGCATATGGAATATGCCCTGATGGAGGGCATCGCACATAAGTCTGATGACGGCGTCATATTATGCCTGATTGTTTGTTTTTGAACCGATGCACACACCGTTTGAGCAAAGTGGTGATCGATCAGGGTGGTAAATGACCCAGGCGGCTGCGGCTAATCTTTGAGACCATCGTGATGCTCCATCAACAAATCCAAAATAGAGTTCATTTTGGTGATCCATGGTGGCACTTTGAGCGCTTTTAAACAAGTCTTTTGGTCAAAAAATATTTAGTGGTTGGGGTTGTGTACATTCACTTTACGAAAGGTTTGTTTTGGCCCTTATGGATATAACTTTTTGAGGTAAAGGTTTTTGACGGGGTTGATGAGGCATGTCCCATCTGATTCCATCAATATGTATGCCCCTTGTCGAAGGCAGTGTTTGATGATGTATGGTCCTTTCCACAAGGTTTCGAACTTTCCAAGTCCTATGGCTTCTTTTGCGACATCATAGGGGAGGACTATCTCGCCCTTAGTGAACAAGCGAGGGTTGATGTGGCAGTCGAATGATGCTTTTACCCTTTTATTGTGAGCCTCATTATGTTGCATTAACTGTCATCGAATTTCTATGACAAGCTCTAGTTGTACTAGGCGTTGTTCTAGAGGTTGGGTATCATCAAGGAGTTCGATGGCGACATGTAAATTTGGGCCCTTGCGGAAATCAATGCAAAAGCACAAGGTACCTTGACCTTTTGCAATAGGAATAGGGTGGAAATCCTAGGACGTGGGGGCGGCTGCAATTTTATTTCCGATATGTGATGATACAAATCATATATGGTGGATCGTGTCATCGACGTTCGGTGGACGAAGAATCTCCGTAATGGGATTCTGCGTGAGTGCAAGGTTGGGTTCCCCGCTAGGATGATCAATTTCCTGTAGGTGGAAATTGTGCCTATCGCAAAGGTGCATGAACATTTCCATTAGCGGGAATACCTCTGGTGTGTGATTTTGGCCAGTGCATATAGTGCATGGTATCATTGTGCCAATGAAGTAGATTGTGTAAGATTCTACACTACTCGTTTTTCCTGATGTGGATGCTTGGAAAGGGTCTGTCGTAGAAGAAATATTCTTCTGTTTCCATTTACGTATTGTTGGCTTGGGTGTGTCTACCTCTTTGGGGGAGTGTAGACTCAACACTACTCTTGCCACATTTAGCTTGGGGAGGTGTACACATTTAATCATATGGTGAAAGTGTGAACAAATCCGGCAATCGGTACGCGTGATTTTCTTTTGTTTAGAGATAATTTTCTAAGGGAGAGAAGAGACTATACGAAAAATGTTTGCAAGGTGCTTCAGTTTTTTGCACTGGTTGACCCGGTGGTCGTTCAAGTCACATAGTTCGCATGTTATCCTAGGCTTGTCTGGGGTCATGCTTGGTTGGTGTGTTGTCTTAGTTTGCATTTTACGCCACTGCGGGGGTGGGGATTTTGACCTGGCGATGTAATATTTATGCCATTCCTAGAGGTCATCCTATCTCTTCTCTGTAGTATCAATTATGTCTATGGTAGGACGAAGTTGCGAGGCATAAGTACAGTGCCTCTCATAATGATTTCCTTAACATATTAGGAAAAATATCCTTGATATAGGGGTTCCGTCATGCTCATTTTAAGGCCTGGCGAGGAACCATCGTTGTAATGCTACTAAATCAGGACAAGTGGCGACCGCATGATTAGGCGTTTTGCATAACGTGCACGCTGGTCTTCTCTATAGAGAGCAGTTAGGGGTAACTAGGGGTTCCCTAATTGGTCGCTTTTCAACTAAAAATAACATGATGGATCTTCTCGTCACATTTTCATGGGTTGTGGAGTTGTCTATGGACCCTGCATCCATGTCATCTTCTTGGGAGAGGCGGACTATGGTGGAGCGTAAGCTAGTGAGGGCTAGCCGGAATTGGGGGATTGTTGTACTGTACAACAACCCTCCCCATTTTTAAATTTTAGAATAAATCTCTTTTAAAATTAGGTCCCCTTTTTATATATCTTTTTCCCTAAATGGGAATAAAAGATCCATGGATAAAAGGATGCATATCACATTTCTTCACAAAATATAAAAACTTTAAAAACTTTCTGATCCGATGAGTTACAAGATCTTTTAACATATTTTGAACATATTAGAAATACTTTATATACTTAATAATATGTTAATATGAACAGTAATCGCAATCTTAAATTCGGAGAAGTGCTTTTAAAGAGTTGTTTTTTCTTTGAAAAGTTCTGATGCGATCGCGCTCCATCGCAATCGCATTTCGGATTGATATTAAATATTGCATTTTTCTATCCATGACCAATGCGATGCGATGCGATTTATCGTAATCGCGTTTCGGAAGAAAATTTAAACATTGCATTCCCTTCAAATGCCGATGCGAATGCGCTCAATCGCAATCGCATTTTTCAGAGATAGTATTAAACAGTCCATTCCATTGTAAAATATCCGATGCGATCGGGATTCGATAGAAAGCATTGTTGTGTTTCCTTTCAAAACAATTTGCGATGCGATTTTCGCAATAGAAAAAACGGCATGAATTATATTGTATTATCTTGCGCGCCATTGAAGACTTGCGATGCAATTGTTACTTCACATTTATATTTATTCATCGCATCGCAAAGGATCAAAAGCGAATTTTAACATTTATTACATGCATGTGTCGATCTCCGACTATACGACACTATTAATTGAAAATCAGGCGTAAGATCATGGATTATTTTGTTTTCAATGCATGAATGTGACCCCTTGGAGAGAATTTATGTTGTAAATACGGGGAGATTAGATGGTAATTAAATAAACAAATCTTTGGATAGTTGTTCTCATTATTGTGTTTTATTTGGGCTGAAAGCATTCATTTGAATTGCAGAACAAAAGTTCGAATCATTTCATTCGCAAAACCAGAGAGAATTTTCCCAACACTGAAATTTCAAAGAGAAGCAGAAATTCTAAAGTTGACTTTGTTGCAAAAGCTCCTGCGTTAAACATGCCGCCCAAGGAGAAACTGGCGAGACTCAATCTGGTCACAGACACCTCCTGTCAAGGACTAGGGAAGATGACATGGGAGAATGTATACAATTTAATTGAAAAAGAGAAACCTAGGGTTATTTTGCCTAAAGCAACTGTTCCTGATGAAGAAGATTCAGACTCTGACTCTGAAACTCAACTCAGTGCATTGGCAAATTCATTTTTACACTGAGTAGCTGCCCGGGCAAACATTTTTCCCTACTATGATGTTATTAGATGGGTCATTGACAATGTGACCATTCAAAACATGACTTTTTTTCTGCTTTTGGATGAATGTTCGGATCATTCAGGGCAGAAGATATTAAATCAATGTATCATCTTCCCAACCAGCAAAATATTTACAACGAAGACTTCCTTAAGGAATATGCTGCAGAACATCCAAACCAGGCAGAGCCAATCAAAGAATGGAGGAATAACCTTGAGAAGCATAAGCAGGAGGCATCAGGTATGTACTCTGTAGAGTCTCTCTCGCCTCCATACTGTTATGCCGCAGCAATGATGTGTAGGTTGTTTGGAAACGATAACTCTGCTAGATTTTCTATTCAAATGGTCCCGTTAATTCATTCTGTTGTTAGTTCTAAAATTATGGATTGGGATGTTATTTTATCGGATAAAATAGCCAATCGGATTCTAGAGTACAGAAAAGACAAGAATTCATGGAATTCCACTCATTTCCATTTTTGTGCTTATATTTTAGACGCCCTCTGTTTCAATTCTGAGTTCCCCATGCTAGTTTGGAAATGGACTCCAAAAGAACCTATCCCTATTCATGTGTATCACAATTTCTTATGGAAAGAGCATTTCAAACTTCATGTTTACAGAGTCTGCCATGGTTTTCTAATTCCAATCTACCAAACCATTTTTGGTCATTTCCCTCCTATACTTTCCAATAAAGCTAAGACTTATTTGTCCTCTATCAGAGATTGGTTCGGGGAAGAAAAACTCACTTATATCAGAGTTTTTGGGAGTATTTTTCAGCCACATATCCTTCCCCTATACGTTCCAGATAAGCTGTTAGCTCAGGATATTTCTTATCAATTAACAGTAGAAGGAATGTCTAGAATTTTGAAAACCAATAAAAATATCATGTGGCCTACCTTCCCTTTTAAGTGTGGTGACTATACTCTTAATAGTTTCGCTCATGCTGAGAAAGAATTTGGTAAGATTTCTGATCTTAGGTTTTCAACAATTCCTAGAAGACAATACGACCCAAGGAAAGTGGCATATGATTTTACTACCTCTGTTTCGATTGCCCAGTTCGAACATGAACCAGACATTTTTGATGATTTATTTGTTTCCGTGGATGATATATCCCAAGTTTTTTATTCAAACAAGTCCAAATTGCAACCCGAGGACATGAAAAAGTTTTTTTTGTTTAGAAGCTAGAGGTTACTTAAAGTGCCTCTTGATCAGTTGAGAGCCCCACACAAGAGAAAGCATCACAACAAGCAGGAAGTACTTCTAGTAAAGAAGTAACTGGATTTGATCATGTTCTGGGGAAAAAGGATGACAGCAGCAAAGCTGGCACTGCCAAAATAGAAACAACTGCTCAGAAAGATACACAGAAGCCTTTAGTTCAAACAGAGAAAAGGAACATGGGTACTGATGCCCATGTACATATTGATAAAGGAAGCACAAAAAGTAAAAACATTGAACAGGCACCCAAGAATGATACAAACAATAATGCAGATTCTCAACTTGGAGGACAATTAGATATTTAACTGATTGTTTCTCCTAATTTTTTGATCCAATATCAACAAATTGTACAACTAATAGGACAGCAAAACACTTCTCAAGTTGATAATCCCAATGATCAAGATGTAGAAATCATTCCAGAAAACCCCACGGGAGAAATTATGCTAAAGATAGAAGAAATCCCTCCTTTAGATATATTCTACAGTCCCAAACATAGGGTTGTAGTAAGAAAACAAAGGAAAAGGAGGAGAACAGATCAAGATTCACTTTTAGCATCACAGGGGGGATTTCTAAATGTTGTTTATAAAAATGCTGAGGTAGATCCATCTGAGGATCTCACCAAATTGTCTCAGTATGCCGGTGCCTATAGTGCTGCCACTATAGACAAAGCTTCTGAAGTTTCACAGCTGGTAAAACAAAAGGATATGCAAATTGCTATTTTTGAAGAACAAGTTGCAGGAGATCAACAAAAGATTATTCAGTTGGAACGGAAAGTACAGGATGTAGAACTCAAATCTAAACAACTAGAAGAGCAGCTCAGTCTTGAAAAGAAGAAAATTGATGAACAAGCCTTGGAAAAATAGCAGCAGTTGAATCAAGAGGTAGAAAAACTACAAAATATTCTACAAAATGAGAGAAATTCAAAGATTGAACAGGAAAAAATGTTCCAATTAGAATTGGGCAAGTTCAAGGAGTATCCTAAGTTAGCTCAATTCATAACTGAAGCTCTTGAAATAAACAAACTTCTATCTCAACAATTAAATGAATTTTGTCTAAAGTTGACACAAATTGAACCTTTGTGAGAAATAACATCATCTTTGATAGATAAATCAGTCGCTCTTAGGCAAGAAATTGAGGATGTTGATGATAAAATTTTTGAGTTCCTTTCATGGCAGGATACAGAGCAGGGAAGAAAAGCTAATCTTCCCAGAATTGAAGAGAGACACAAGGAAATTTTATTTATGGAATGGGAACAGAAGTTAATGAAATCAGAAAGAGCTATATCAAGAGCTAAAAGTTTAATGAATAATACAACGCAATTGATTAATGACAGTTTGTACGCTACCAATTTGATCTCAGATTGTACCCCAGGAGTGTTACTTAAAGTAAAAGAAGTTGATTCCAGGTGGAAGGAAGAGATAATCAATAAAAATCAACATATTAGCAAACTTCAAGGAATTTCATGGGATATTATGTGGACTTATCTGAGCAAGCCACATAGCTAACCGATGGCCATCAAATTCCTTTTGAATGCTATTCAATGTATCATTCTTGAATTCTCTGATGCTACATACACTGGACAGTTACATTCAAAAATGAGTTGGCCAACAGAGGTCCAAGATATGCTCAATATCTGCCACCTTCGCACATCCACCTCAATTGATGATCAATGAGCCAGTCTACTACAAGCTCGCATTTCAGTTTCAGATATTTTATAAAAGATAGATTGTAGGAATAGTTTTAGCTATTTTGTTTTGTTAGGTACCTATTTAAACCCCTTTCATGCATTTAGAAAGGGGTCCTTAATTTGTAATATTTTGACTTGGAGATTCAATTTTTGTACTCCATTTACTCCTATATTCTTTTATAAAGGATCACATTTGGTGATTCTGTGTGGAATTATTTTTAAGAGTTGCATTTTTGTACCTTGGAGTTAATTTTGCGTCGGAATTTGTTGGATTAGAGTATCAGATTACATTTGAAAGTCTCAAGATGGATATGATATTTCTATCTATTCACTGTTAGTTTCTTTTGTTATATGATATTCCCTTTTAACTTTGCTATCGTTTATATGTACTTCGTCTCACAGTATTTCTTTAATATATATCACTTATGAGTATATTGGAAATATTTATCTTTCATAGTATATGCAAGCGATATACAATGATTAATACAATATGTTAATATAACTCTATTTAATTTCTTAAACAGAGTTATATTTATTTGTTGCTGCACATTTTAATTAATCTGTAATACATTTTTATGGTTATTGTTCAATTGAAACAATTTTAAGTTGTATTCACATATGATACCCGGGTTAGTTTTAGAATGTCTTTATCAGTATTTAAATTAGATTAGTTAGTATTTTCATTTCAAGTCATTTAGTCCCATTTTCCCCCATCCAATCATTCCATTACCAACCCATTCAAATTATTAGGAAACCGTTCCTATAAATCCAGTCGGAGCTACCATCCCAAAGGGAAAAGGAGCTATCTTAAGGTCCCGACCGGGTGGTTATCCCCCGATGTTTGTGTTGGAGTTCCCATGTTTTGGCAAGTTTGGAAATACCAAAAGATGAGACAACATAAAAACCACTTTCAGACCTTAGGATCTAGCCCTCCTAGGTCCATAGAGGGATCTCTCTATATAGGCAAAGGTTTTATGTCTTTTAAGCTCTGTGTTAAGATATTAGGCTAGTTATAGGCACGGGTTTGTTTGATTGATTGTTTTTTTGGTTGTTGGGAATCGGAAAGGAAGGGTTCAATGAGAGGCAAGGATGTGTGAAGAGGATTTTAGACAGAGGAGGAAATATTTCAAAGAACACTCGAGACCATTGGGCAATGGAGTCAAGAAAGGGTTTACTTGATATTCAATATGCAGGCTTTCAGTTGGGCTAGTCATCTAAAGCATTGGATCTTAAAGATGATAGTATGATATGAAATGGTGAGAAGGAAGGTGAAAGGAAAGGAAACCTCCAAGATGACCACTTAGGAATCAACTCCAGGGATAGGACATGCCATTAGAAACCTGTGATCCAACTCCTAAAAGGTTAACTCTTCAGACAAAGGAAACATAAAGATTTAAACACAAATGTGAAGGCCTGAGATCAGAGAAAGGCATTGAAATTTCAATGCTTCAGCATCCATCTTAAGGGAACTTGGAAAGGTTCAATATATTGAATAGGATCCTAGTGAGACAAAGACTGTGTTTTAAACTCCAAGTATCCCAATTCATTCGATTAAAGCCTATCAAGAACATCTAAGAACAGATTCATTAATTCACACATCAGCTAGCAGTAAATATTAGCTACTACAATGGTTAAATTAGCTTGAATCAATCCTCAGATAACATATACAGTAGAAAAACATTCAAGGCAGGGAGAGCAGAAACATAGCGTACCAAGCAAGGGTAAATCCCATGCCAAATTTCTAATGCGTGCCATAAGAAATGAAATGTGATGAACTACAAAGGAAAACAAGGACAAAGATAGAAAAACATCACCGCTGCTTTAAATCAGGATCCAAAGAAATGTGTTTGCCATATTTAAGAGCAACACTAGTCATGTACAACATTACCAACAACTTGATATTCAGTCTAAAAACATCTTCCTCAGCCTATCTTACAACTTTACGCAGAGAACTATATCTCAAGAGAAACAGCTTATAATTCACAGATATCCGATCAACAACAACCTTTACAATCAGTTTCTTCATGAGTTTTATAGCTGAAAGAGAGGCCAAGGGGGTAGATGAAACAGTAAATGACCATTAAAAACAGAGTAGAAGAAGTGAGTCAAAACCCATTCTATTTTAATATCTATGCATTAATCTTCGGTACTCTTTGGGTGAAAGAGTGGTCTACGGCAGGCTGAAATTTACTCCAGGTATGTTCTTTGATGTACTTTGCTGCAGTACTCGTAGTACTCTGGTGAATAAACAAAAGGAAAATAAATGACATCAGGTCTGCCATACTATGAAACAAATGCTTCTGGTAACATTAGGACTGTAGTCAGGCCGGAGATCTTCTCAGGAACATAGTATAAAATGAAAGCAGTATGGGCATTTCGTCCTTTTTATGAGAAAAAACATTTTGCTGATGGTGACACTAATATATCGTTTTTTGTGCTTTAGGCCTTATTGGGTCCTTTGTGTTAGTCTCAAGGTATTCAATCTGGTACATTTCCTTTCAATCATTGAATTAAGGCTCAAAAATCTTTGATTACAGGCCTTAAACTCTCTGATCATTCACTGATACTCTTTTCCGCTCCATTATTGTCTCTGTCAGTGAAATTTGAGCTCTAATGGTGCTGGAGAGGTTTTAACAGTGTTGGACACCATCCATTTAATGGATAATCACGTTCTAACACCTTCCCAGGCTCCTCTCTGTAATACCAGGCTCTGAACCCAACTTTCTTTGTGCGTTGTGCCACTATAACAGTGACTGTGAGATGCGGTGGTTTCCACCGCCTGTAACCCTGCAAAACATTCAAAATGTTAAGAAATCCATGCATAGGGGAGGATTGATGCAGTGGAGGGCTGTGAGAATGGTAGCACAGCATGGTGAAATGGTGGATGCGAATGGAAAATGGTGAAATAATGCAGGATAATTCTGAAAAATGCAGCGAAACAGTGGGGACATGGTCTGGTGAAAGTTTGGCGGAATGTAACAAACTTTAATGAAAACATTAAAATTTGACCTTTGAATGAAATACAAAGGGAATGGATGAAAATGCGATGAAAACATATGAAATAGGTTGATACGGTGGGACCCGGCCACGGGCGGAGGGCGATTAGGTATGGGCCATTAGATCGAATGGAATGGACGGTTACGATCAAATCGGAGGGAGAGTGATAGGAGGGTCAAACTCCGATGGGCGATGGAGCGATTGGCCTATGACCGTTGGATTTTATGTGAGATTGATGGTGGATATTGCGTCAGAGGATCGCAATCGCAAAGGGAGGAGGGTGGCATCGTTTGAAAATTGTGATTGCAATGGGAGCGGGGAAGCAAGGGCCGTCGAATTAAAAGGGAAACCGATGGTGGAGATTGCGTCGGGGGAGTGAATGGATAGGGGCGATGGGTGCACTACGATGGGCGCTAGGTCATCGGATCTCAAGTGATTGATGGCTCAGATCGCGACGGGCCATTATAACAATATTTCAATCGCATCAGAATTTTTTTTAAGGACCAAAAGGAAACTGCTCCCGACCGATCTTCCGACGTGATAAGTGCTCAAGGGCCTGGCGCCTGGTCTTAGCGCCCAAGCATATGGGGAAGTGGTTTGAGGGGGCTGGCCAAAAGCAGCTTAACCCGCATATGTCAAATGGATGTTTTTAAGCCAAAAAGAGGGCTTTTTAAGGCTTAAAAGGGGTTTTGATAGAAGGAAAAAAGGGTGTTTAAGGCCGAATAAAGGTATTATAAGGCTTAAAAGGGGATTTAGGGTGATTTTAAGGGGTTAATGGGGGAAATAGAGAAGAGTAAAAAGGGAATAAAATAGAGGTTAAGTGGGGATGGAATCAGAGGGAAAAGACCTTTTTGGGCATTCTTCTTCACAAACAGAGAGGCTTTTAAACTGGGAACAGCAATGAGGATTTATCAAAGGGAAAAGGCACAGGAGACTTCAAGGATGATGTGTTTTCAAAGGAAATGCATTCCTTGAAGGCT